>BJCG01001687.1:0-48249 GCA_005406145.1 Prunus yedoensis | reverse complement strand
GCATACAACATACAATATTGGCAAGTCACCAAGGATACTTATCTAAGCTGCACTTAAAGTGTCAAAGACTAAAAGTTAATTGCAAAGTCACAGATTACACGTGTGGGAAGAAATTTAAAATGGCTATGTGAGAGTAGTATGGTTAGTGAACAATAAATTAAAACATATTCTCAAGACTTAAATACATGCTCCAGATACAGTACCTAAAATTACAAATTTAAAAGAAATCTCTTTGCTAATTATCACAAAGATAAGTAGGAAATTGGATCTTATCATATCTTTGTCAGCAAACCGTATACTTCAACAACAATTTATTTCTCAGACTGTCAAATATCTTTAGTGCATAAAATCTAATCTTCACTTTACCTTTGAAAGATCATCGATGCGTTACTCATTATTCTGTAATTTACAAAATGCTTTCTCCAAGTCAAAGCATAGTCCTTAGTGAAATTATTAAAAGGAAAGATAAAAAACGAAAAACTCATTATTTATTTTCAGAAATACTAACTAATCTCCTGTTACCGTTGAAAATGAGTAAGCATCAGAGGTTTGAAAAATCAGCAGTAAAGTTGGAAAATCAAGCATTGTGGTGCATAAAGAAAAATATAAACACGCATATAGTAATTTTCGTTACCTCAACGTACAGCACATGAGACATAGTTGGCAGCTTCCTCCTACTAGGTCGAAGATTTTTAAGACTGTAGTCAACTTTTTCCTCTGCTTCATATTGAATCCCTTCCATTCTCCTATTATTTGAGTTCTTCCAGTGAAAGGGTGTCCCCCGTGTATTTAAAACTGCAAGCAAGTATTGAGCAATTCGATCCTCCCCTACAACCGAATCCTTAACAGATCCTGCACAATGAGGTTCCGTGAGATGCAGTACACTGACAAAGTTACAAACATTTCCCCCTAAGTTTAATGATTCATCCCTATTTATGATGTACGTGACAAATTTTTTTTTTTTCAAATGGAAGTTGGAACGCCAAAATTTGATAGTAAGATAATCAGAATTCATTAAACATGGATCTTAAACTACACAGAGAGGTGGTCTGACCCCATCTTTAAACTTCCTCAACACTGGACCGTTCTCCATTGAAGCCAACAGCTAAAAGCCATTAAGCTATTAAAGTACGAATTCGATTAATACAATGAGAAGTGTACAACCAAGCCTATAAGGAATCTGAACAGAGAATAAAGGAAATTGCCAACAAAGTCGAAACAGACAATTTTCAAAGAGAGATATTAAGGTGACTGCCAAGCCAACAAAGTTGAAACAGCATGTATTAAAGTTGCATACATATAAATGACTACAATTCCCAGAGAAACTTTCTAAGTCATGCCATCCCAACAAATGTAAGCCTAAAAAATTCAAAACACCTTTCAAATGCCACAGTAATAAGAAATTCCAGAGAATTTATCTGAGAAAGGACAAACCTGCAAGAGCTAGCTTTAATCCGTCTCTATGTCCGGGATGCTTGGAACCAACACACCTGGAGTGTCAAGAACATATATGCTAGGCTGATGAGCAATCTGCACATAAACAATTCAAAAAAGTTAGGGAAAAAGGAAGCCGATTTTCCATCATCAAATCGGCGAGATGAAGGAAACAGAGGAATAGAGAACTATAAAAGAAGTATTAGAAGACAAAAGAAACAAACACTAAGAACTACATAGATTATTTTTTCGTTTTCAAGATGAGAAGGGTCAAAAAGCATTTTCTTTTTTAAGTATCTTATTCACCGGCTAGTCTGTATTTTCAGTTCAGCATATAATGAATAGGAAAAAGAAAATCAATAACAAAAATGACTTAACCTTGAATCCAGCAATGTCTTGAGTAACACCAGGTAATGGGCCCACTGTAGCTCGCTTCATCTTACCCTGCACTATGAAAGAAACTCAAACACTGTCATTCCTCAATGTGTATTGCCTGAACTCCATGGATATTAATAATTGAAACACATTTCCATCAATATAGGATTCACAACAACCTCCTCTAACATGAAGAACTCACCGGGAAAGCGAGAAGACGCAATCCGATGAATATTATTGATTAGAGCTGATTTCCCAACATTAGGAACGCCAACCACCATAACAAGCAGAGTAGGTTCCCTCGAAATGGCTTCCTTCAGTTTATACTCCACCAGCTCAAGAAGCTTTGACAAACCAGTGCACATTTCAGGGTTTTGAACCCAAAATAAGAAATATCAAATTCGAAGGCAAAAGCAAATACCTTTGAAACAGAGCTCTTGCTGTGTGCATTCATGGGAAGGCAATTCTGATTGGACGATTCGAAATACCGGGTCCATTTCTACAACAATTAAACCAATAAAAACTTCAACTTCCACAAAGAAAATGATAAATACAACTACAAAAAACAACAAATTATATTAACCTTACGTGCATGATATTGGGGTTGGAGGTCCCTTTTGTTCAGGGCAATTAGGGAACGTTTGGAGCGGAGCTGGGGGAAGGTCTTGGTTGGCGGAGGACAATGGAATGCGAGCGTCACGGACCTCAATGACGAAGTCGGCGAGCTTGAGCCGGTCGCGGATTGCGCGCGTGGCTGCAGCCATGTGGCCAGGGAACCAGTTGATAGTTCCACCTCCGGCGTTGAACCCCATCTCTCCCAACCCCATCATCCCCTTCTTCACCAATTTCTTTAACCCTACCCCCATTTCTCCCTCTCTGCTGCAACAAGCCCAGAACTCAGGGAGGCTTAGGGTTTAAACCTGGTTTCCAAAAGGTTTCCTCTCCCAAATTGAGTTTTCATTTTCCAAAATTTACCCCTAACTATCATAAATGTCAATTTTTATAAAAACTTCTGAAAATGACCAAAAACTCACCTAAATAGACTTAAATGTCCTCATAAATAAGTGTTTCATCTTTATATGGCAAACTAACTGCATTGGCAATATTTATCATTTATTTATTTGAGCAATTATTTTCTTGTAGAAATTGGAGCAAATAAGCTATGTTGATTCGTACTGTGTTTTTTTTTTTCTTACATGAAATAAAAATTATACATCCATTCCATACATTCAGCAATCCAAGAAAACTTGATTTCATTTCTAAGCATATGATTCGATTATGCCAAAGAGCCATGTTCTCCACATGCACTTTCAAGTGTCAACTGAAGAAGATAGCACCCAACAACCAACAAATCAGAAGTGGACAACTTTTGTTTTTTCTTTAAGAACTTATTTGTCAAAAAGATAAGCTTTTTCATGTCTGCACTGAAACGACTTAGAAATTATGTCATCAACAAGAGCAAGATGGGGTTTTGCAGTGCTTGCAATTGTAGATGTTTCCTTCAAGATTGATCGCAAACAACCTTCACATGTCGTCACTCTACACCTCTAAACTTTCTTAATTTCTTTTCTGGCAGTTACAGAGGGGGGAGAATAGCAACAAAACCTTTCGATTCATACTGTGTTGGACACTCTCCTATTTTCTTCTTTTTTCTTTGTCTGACTGACTTTCTTTTATTTATTTATATGGGTTTTGTTCTGAGGGCATTTGAGTCTATTTAAGTGAATTTTTGGTTATTTTTTAAAGTTTTTAAAAAACTGACATTTATGAAAATGAGGGGTTAGTTTTGGCTATTTTTGATAAAAACTCCCCTGAGTTTGGGTGTCATTTTAAATTTCTATTATTATTATTTTAGGCTAAAAGTCATTTTTTGTCCATGTAGTTTATCACTTTTATAATTAAAGTCCATGCAGTTTCAATTTCAAGCAATTCAAGGATAATTCTCAATTTTTGCCAAATTAAGAAGGAATAGGTTTTGGGTTGCTCTCTCATTCACGCGAGGAGAGCCTTGACGGCTAGGGTTAGGATTTCTCCAGTTTTCTTTACTCATTCTTTGCGCCGTCTCTCTCAGTCTTCTCTGATTGTCTCTTTAGGTTCTTCTTGGTGAATTGGGTATGACGTTTTTTTTGCTCTTTTGTTCTCCGTGGGGTGGCTGGGTTGGCTTCCTTTCTGGGTTCCCAAGGAGCCAGTCACTGGTGAGGGGTCTCCATATTTTTGGAGTAGTGTCATTTTAATCCAAAACAATTTCATCACTTAATTAATGGCTGTCATTTTAGTGCTATCTTGAGGCACCGTATTCGTCGATTTATTGATCACAACTAGATATCTTAATGATTTCTAAATAGTGCAATTTTTGCACCGATGCTCTATGAATTAAAACTTAAAAAATACATGATTCGGATTGTTGAAAACTTAAAAAATACACCGATGCTCTAAAACCCATATTCATATTTTAGCATGGTATCAGAACAATCGATCCTCGGTTGTCTCTAAGTTCTCATATCAAAATTTCTCCTCCCATCCTCTTCAAGGGGGGGAGGGGGAGTGAAAAAAAATCTATTTCCCTTTATCATGGAGATTTTGCCTCTTTCTTAACTCCGACATACCCTTCTCTTCAGGGGGAGAAGAAAATTGAAGAGAAGTTTTTGTGTTTTTAGCCATGTTCACAGGGTTTCTATGTCCTTTAGCCGTGTTCACAGGTTTTCTGTGTCCTTTAACCGAATTCACAGGGTTTCTGTGTTCTTAGCCGTGTTCACAGGGTTTCTGTGTTCTTTACATTTCTCATACCGTATTCCTCGTACCCAAATCACATTCCTCATATCGTATTCCTCGTATCGTATCGAATTTTCTTGAACCACAAACCCAAAATCACATTCCTCATATCGTATTCCTCGTATCGTATCGAATTTTCTTAAACCACCAACCAAAATCACATCCATCAGATCGTATCGAATTTCCAGTTGCAGATTCAGGAGCTTCATACCCGAATCCTCAGTATACGCTATATCCCGAAACCTAAACACATCTTTGTTTTATCTTATTCTTAAATCCTTCCGCTACCATGGATATCGTTTCCAAACCACGAAATCCACTTTCCTCATATTCAAATCCAATTCCTACATCAAATTCATACAGTCAAAATTCCTCAACTCAAAATTCCTCATATCAAAATCCCTCACATTCTCATATCACATCTTACTTCCGCTGCGATGTTAGGAATCCCTATGATTCTCCCTCTTATTGCAGCTCAAAAACGACCGGTCGCCCTGAAGCAAACGACCGGACGCCAAAGACTCTGCCTGAATTGCATGGATTATCGACTTGGGTGCTACAATTTCATGACTCACTTACCAAGTTGGGTATTTGTGACGTATATGCACCAACTTGAGGAGGAGTGTTGAAGTGAGTCTCCTAATTAATCAAGGAGATTTATTTCCTTGATTAATTAAGGGATTTACTTTCCTATGTTATAGATTTATTTCCTTAGTTAATTAAGGGATTTACTTTCCTATTTTACATAGTTGTCAAATCATTGTATAATTAGGAGATATTTTCCTAATCCTTCACTAGATCTAATTCCTTGTAAGCATTCATGTGAACTCTTATATATACCTCCTTATGGAGAAGAATAAAATAAAAAACCTAACATATTCAAAACCATATTCATATTTTAGCAATCTCCACACATTCTCTTTAGTGACAGTCGTTTACCTTTATAATTGATCATTACAATTCGAGGCACTATGTTTTGAACCTAGTCTTTTTAACCTAAATTACCAGGAAACAGCATTGCTGCAGAAAATATGGCTGAAAGGGTTTTAGCAGTCCAAAAGGAAGTTCGAGGAAACCTAGAAGCAGCAACTATGAAGTACAAGAAGCGTTGATAAGAAGAGACACCATAAGGTTTTTCAGAATGTGATTTAGTGATTACTTGAGAAAGGATTGATTTCCTGCACGGACTTACAATAAGCTGCAAGATAAAAAACAATATGGACCACACCAGAATCACTCAAAAGATTAATGACAATGCTTGTGTTGTCGAGCTACCAGTTGACATGGGCATTCTCTTCAACATTTAATGTGGCGGACTTGTTTGAATATTATCCTCCAGATGGGCGTTGACGATCCTAGACACAAACTCAGGGTCGAGTTTTCTTCTAGTAGGGGAGTATGATAAGGCATCATAATCAGCAGGAGCAAGGTTATGAATAGTTACTCTAGGTTTCATTACTTAAAATAAATTAATAGATATTTATAAATAAACCCAATTCTAGACATGTATTTATAAAAAAATCCAAACACTATTTACACATAGAAACACACCCAAAATCAACCCCACAATCAACAATTGTATATTTTTTGGATGTGTTTATAAATGGGTTTTGAGTGTGGTGTAATGATGGGTTTTTGGTGTATTTATAAAGTGTTTTGGGTGTTGGGTTTTTTATAATTTCAGCTCCCATTTTGGGTGTTTTAGATGAAACTCCCATAAATTAACTACATGTTTAATGTTAGATTCATGGTATTTCATTAATAACTAATTCATGAATACTCTAGTTCATGTATGCACTTGCCTATGGTTCGTGCATCATCTGTGGAAATATAAGGGTGGCTTGAACCCTTAATTGATATTCCAATTTTTCAACTTCAATATAACTAAATATCTCTGTTTTAGAGTGTGTTTTTCTCTCCTTGTGGATTCAAGGAACATTTCCTAGTTGAAACGTAGATTTTCTTCTAGTTTACGCTTCCGTGCTATATTAGGAAGAGAGTTTCACACACACACACAATTAAGATGTCATGGGGATTCGAACATAAGACCACTGGTGTGCTAGTCAAGGCTCTTTTCCACTATATTAAATCTTATTGGCCGCGCTTTTTATACCCTGGCAGGAAGTGACTAATACCAAGGAATTTGGTTACTGTAGTCGCCTTTTAGTCCATGTGATATTTTACTTCTGAGCGACTACAAATAGCAATTCTCTTACCATTCTCACCCCATCTGATAAACGAGGGAACCCTATTCGGAATTCGAGGGCTAATAACCTTTTTATTAAGTTATTTCTTCAATAAAATAATAAAATTTAATGTATAATGCATGAAAATTGCAGCACATAAAATTCATATAATATAGCATATAATCGTAGAATCGGAGCGATATATAATTGTGGAATCATATTGCTAAATGTTAAAAATGACAAGCAATATGAATCCATTTAAGTTCGAACCATTGCGTATGATTCATGTATGCATTTTAATTTTGAAGAAAGATCAGTATACCTGATTAAGAAATATAATTTACACATATTGATTGTATTTTTATCCAAAGTTTACACCTTTACCACATGTGTGGTCATGATAAGTACTATATATAAGAACTTTCAGATTGTAAATGTAAGTTTGCAACCTGATTCAAATCTCAGTGAGGTGTCATATTGAGAGATGTGTACCTCACTTTGGGTGCAAATGGGTTAATGCTAAGAAGATGGAATTTTTGGGAAAAGGCAATGTAAGATTCAAAGCAAGATTGGTAGCTAAAGGCTATACTGAGAAGAAAGACACTGATCACAACGAGGAATTCTCTTCTATTATAAAGCATTCCTTCAATTTGTATTTTGTTAGCTTTGATGGTACAGTTTGACATTGAGTTGGCTCAACTTGATGTCAAGACGACATTTTTACATGCTGATTTGGAGGAAGAGAGATATATGTCTCAACCATAAGGTTTTGGTCTTGCTGGAAATGAAAATTGGGTTTGAAAATTGCAAAAGTAATTTTATGGTTTGAAGTAGTCTTTAAAGACAATGGTATAAGCGATTTGATCGGTTTATGATTGGGTAGATGTATACAAGCAGTCAATATGACCATCGTGTTTATTTTCGCAAGACACAAGAAGGAACCTTCATCTATTTCCTTTTATATGTTGATGATATGCTTATAGCATGTAAGAGCAAAGTGGAGATTGAAAAATTGAAGACTCAATTGAGAAATGAATTTGATATGAAGGATTTAGGAGAAGCTCGGAAGATACTAGGCATAGAAATTGAAAGAGATAGAGCAAATGGAAACATTAGTATTTGTCAAAAGCAATAGTTGAAGAAGGTACTACTTCGCTTTAGGATGAATGACAATTCAAAACTAGTTAGTACCCCTTTTTGCCTCTCATTTCAAGCTAGCCATGAGGAGAGTCATTACATGGCTCAAATTCCATATGTGAGTGTTGTTAGTAGTTTGATGTATACTATGGTATGTACTAGGTCTTATATTTTACAAGATGTTAGTATTGTGAGTAGATATATGCATATCCTGGAAAAGGACATTGCAGGCTCTGAAAGGTATATTGTGTGTGATGTGGATGTTGGCTTATTGTTTCAGTGGGATAATGATATTGGTCAATGTATGGTTGGATATGTGGACCTTGATTACGCGGGTGATTTTGACAAGCGTAGGTGATCAATGCATAATTACATATCATTTTGTACTATCCTAATGCATAATTACATATCATTTTGTACTATCCTAACTTATCTTTTGCTATTGGTTTTGAAGGAAAAACTTGTGCTTTTTAACCCCATTTTATCTTGGTTCAGTGTATTTAGCTTTATGACTCATTTAATGTATTTTGGAGTCAAGATAACTCAAAATTGTGTCTACAGATCAGTCAACTTCACAGATTTGACAGTACATGCTTAGGAAGAACCAGCTAATGAGCCATCAACAATTGGAAAGATTTGGAAGTCTAGTTTCTGGATCATTTAATGGTTCATGATTCCGAGTCTTCTAGAGGAAGTTATGGACGTTTTGGTACCAGATGTTTATTCACAAATTCTATGCTCCAAAATTTCCATATGACCATTGCCATGTCATCATGTTTTGACACCTAGAAGTCCAAGTCAGCAGCTCCACTTGGGATTAGATGTCAAGACAAGCTGGGGGAGTCAATTGCCTCTAGAGAAACAAAGAAGAGAGTCCACCAAAGTAATTAATTGTAGCATATGGTAGCTTAAGTTGAAATTGGAAAGCATTTGCATTACTGTGCCAAATAGATATTTGAAGACCTTTCCGATATTTCCTTGAGATGGGCTACATATGGTTGGAATGATAACACGAATCGGTTGAAGGTCCATATTGTTCCAGAATTTTATGAATGGAGGAACAAGCCCAAATTATGCCTATAAGAAGACTACAGTGCTCTCACTGACAATAAAAACTTTTTATATATAATCCCCTTCTATTGAGGGACACCTTTTTGGGTCCCCTATGAAATTTTTTTCAATGATCCAAACAATCTATTTTTAAGTCTACATTCATAGATCATCCTTGCAAAAAATTAGACAAATCGGAAATCGTGATTTTTTTGTAGAGATAATCTTTGAGTGAATATCTACAAAATAGACGGTTTGGATTAGTGAAATACAATGCGGAGTAGGCCCTATAAGGGTGTCCCTCAAATAAACTTATTTACGGTTTGTATATATATATATTAGCTTTTAAAGAGAAACACTTCAAAGAAAATACAATGGAGGACAATCATTTGAGAGTCTTTATGGTATTACTATTGAGATGGCTCCTAACCAAATACGCTAAAGATTTACTTGCAAAAGCTGGTATGGATACATGTCGACCTTGTACTACTCCATGTAAGCCACATGGTCTGGTTTTGGCTTCTGAAGGTGACTCCTTCTCTGATCCAACCATTTATAGAAGTATTGTTGGAGCATTGTAGTATTTGACATTTACTCGACCTAATCTTTGTTATGCTGTTAATACAGTAGGTCAGTATATCTGATGTCAGCCTTCAAATTTACATTTTCAGTTGGTTAAGTGAATCTTGCGATATATTCATGGTACTTTGGATCATGGTCTAACTTTTACAAGTGGATCTTGGGATTTTCATGCTTATAATGATGCAAATTGGACCTCAAATGTAAACACTCGCAAGTCAACTACGGGTTTTGTGGTGTTTCTTGGCAACAATCCAGTTTCCTGGCAATCTAAGAAGCAAATTTTATTTCTAAAAGTTCAACTGAGGTTGTTGGCTAATACAACAGCTGATTTAGCTTGGGTTCAATAGGTTTTACTTGATTTGAAGGTATTCTTACCACAACTTCCTAAAATACACTGTGACAATCTTTCAGCACTTGCTTTGGATTCCAATCCTGTATATCATTCTAGGATCAAACATTTAGATATTGACTTTCATTTTGTAAGAGAAAGAGTATAGAAAAGGACTTGATTATGCAGTATATTCCTACTGAAGAACAAGTAGCAAACATCTTCACAAAGGGATTGCATGGTCCTATTTTTCTAAGACATTGCAGAAATTTGCAACTTAGCAACTCAGCTGGGTTTGAAGGGGAGTGATAACCATATTGTCCAGGTCAACTTGAGATCGTTAGAATAGCACATGGAGGTCACGTGTTCTAGTTAGAATTGTTAGTAGAGTCTGTTAGTTTTTTAAGCTTTGTTTACTTAATCTCTAAGACTGTTATCAGATATATAAGTTGTAGCTTTACATTGTAATCATTAATCAAGAAAGATTAATACACAATTATGAGCTTTTTCTCTACTTTCTTCTTCAATCTTCTCTAAACTCCTCTACTGTTGTCACCAATGTGGTCAGGCCCCTCCAACTTATCCACATCCAAAACCCTCCCTATGATGCCTCCAATCTTATGCACTACCCCAACGGTCATATCCATCGGTGGCATGCCATATAATTGAACCCAAAACACCGCATCTTCACCACTAAGTTTTCCTTCTTTGACAAACACAATTTTGCCCAAACCCTCTTGTTCATATCATCCATGGCCGTCATGATGCCCTAGGGTTCTTGCAGTTGTCTAAATTGTCTAAATTGACGAGCACGCTGTCACATCCCAGGATCGGCTCCGTCGTAGCACGATATTGTCCGCTTTTGAGCCCCCCTCTCTACCCTCACGGTTTTGTTTCTGGGAGCTCACGAGCAACTTCCCAGTGGGTCACCCATCCTAGGATTGCTCTAGCCTCCAACTCGCTTAACTTCGGAGTTCATATGACTCCGAAGCCAGTGAGCTCCCAAAAGGCCTTGTACAGGGAAGACATGGTGGGCCCTACTCTGCCACAGCACGATTTTGTCCCAGCCCGGGCCTCAGCCCGCTGGGTTTTGTTCCTGGGCTCAACCTTCCACTATCTTGCCCTCGGGCTCAAGCTAGGGTATCTTGCCTCAGGAGGCCTTGTGCTAGATGGATACGGGAATGTACATATAAGGCACATCAACCCCCTCTCCATTGGTCGATGTGGGATCTTACACGCGCACCACCACTCCTCTTAGGTAGGCGCCGTCTAGAGTTTTACTTGCAAACCCTACTTTGACTTATTGCTCTTGATTTGTCTTTTCTTTCAAGAGACGTCACCTAAAAATAATTAAAGAAATAGGTTGAATAATAAGACAATTTACATAAATACATTTTAAAGCAAACAAAAACGAAATAAATGAAAATTCGTTTTTTCTCTCACACTATCAAATGAGTAATTACTGCCTACCTCATAACAAAAGCCTCTCGCAAAAGAAGGCCCAGTGAGATCAAAAAAGAATGAAACTGAACATGACAGAGGAAGTCCAATGCTCCCAAAATTTGGAAGGAGAGAGAGTCCATGCCCTAAATTAGCAAGAAAAAGTTGGCCTATGTATAAGTCATTAATTTTTTGTCCAAAAAATAAAATAATCAGGTATTTTAGAAAGAGGGCTACTATTTCCACTCCCTTGAGTTATTTTCTTACTCACCTTATCTACAAAATTTTAAAGACAAATTTACCTCTTTGTAAAATGACTTATAAGGACTTAGAGAAAAATGATCCAGATCTTCTACCATGATCTACTTGACTTCTTCTCTCAATATGTTACCTCATTAAAATTTAATCCGCCTAATTGGAATTTGTTCATAATTAAAAATAATAATAAAAAACTCTAAGGGAACAATTGAACCTAAGATTCTTGGCTCGGCTTTCTTCTTCCTTCAAACTAAAACTTGGTTCAGTTCTTCTTGCGGGTAATTTTAATCTTTAATCTAGGGTTTTGGAAATTTCTTATCAGTTTTCGTTTAAAATTCTGCCCCTTTCTCTTCAATTAGCCCTTTACTTGGTTTTCAAGTTAAAAAGTATTCTTCTACTAACCTGATATTGATTTACCTCATTAGGTGTTTGCAGATCAAACTCATTGAATTTGTCCGAGGCTGAGGGAATGATGTTTGGGTATTTAGGTATTTGCGCAGAGAAGCTTGTCTATTTTGCGCAAGCGTAAGAGCATTCATTCCACCGTTTTTGTCTTCTCTCTTTTCTTGGAACTCCAATGGCGAAAAATACCTAACCCACCTTCAGAAGCTTGACCAGGTATGATTTTATAGCACGATAATCTATCACTGTTTGTGTACAAATGAAAAAATATATATATTCTTTAATTTTTACTCATTAACTTTGTTGGATTTCTCAGTTCATCCTGTTCTTAAAAGTTGACTGAAAATATTGATTACATCATGGTGGTTTTAGATTGCAAGATTGAAAATGAATATAATGAAGGAAAAAGAAAATTTAATTTAGAGGTTGGGAGTTGAGACTAGATTGGCTGTGTTGATTTCCTTGTGCTGTCTTTGGTATGCATTTTGGTTATGTATTATACATTATATATGAATAAGCCGTATTTCTGGATTTTGTTTCTTGTAGATTGATCAACCAAGATGGGAGGACTTACCTCTGGACTGTTTGGTGAATGTGTTTGGAAGAGTTGGCATGAGGTCGTTGCTCTTAAATGTTCCTTTTGTGTGCAAGTCATGGCACAGGGCGAGCCTCGACCCTTCATGCTGGCAACGTCTCATTTTTATTGACACTGAAACTGAGATGGACGTTGAAACTCGTCAATTTTGGTGTTGTGATAATGAAATTGAAGCTGATATTGACATTGAATCTGATCGTCGCTGTTTCGGGGCATTGATGAATAGATTTGCATATCAGTATCGAATGGATGATAGTTCTTTTACACAGGATTTATAAAGTTCGTAGTCAATCGTAGCAGAGGACATGCAACTTTCCTGAGGCTACCTGGAGTCTGTCCAGAAGCTGCAATTAAATATGTTGGGGATGTGTAAGTTTTCTCGAAATCATTCAGTGTATTTTGATGTCTATAGATAGAGAGAAAAGAGTGATTCTTTGGTTAAGCCATATTTTGTATGACATTCACTTCGACATTAAAACCAGTTATAGTCACCTGAAATATGAGTCTTGGTGAACTTTTATTTTGCAGGTGTCATGGACTCAAGGGTTTGTCTTTGCCCAGACGTTTACTGCTCTGTTCACCAAGATCGTTGCAGAACTGATTGGTAAGTGCAAAAATTTGGAGTTGTTGTCAGTTGGGGGCAGCCATAATTTCGAGGAGATCCTTTAACAGTTCAGCATGGGCTGCTGCAAGAATTTTCTCAACATGGATGTGCCAGCTGCTTTAAGGAATAGGGAAGGAATAAGAATGTTCCTTATATTATTCCTAATGTTAGCTTCTTAAGCAGCTATAATTTGAGGAATCTTTTCACAGATCCGCATTCACTGCAAGAATTTTTGTGGTTTAAATGTGTCGGGTGCTTTAATTAGAAGAGAAGAGGTGGTTGGCAATTGTCAACTTGCTTCCTCATATTAAGTACTTAATCTTGAGGAAGTCATTTATTGATCAGGATGATCTTGCCACATTACTAGAAGGCTGCAAGAACTTGTGCTTTTGGATGCAAGGAAATTGCTGTGGTTTTGATGAAGGTGATGTTGAAATATCAGTGCTTGCTTCTCATATTGGTAAGTTCAGCTGTGAGGGTTCTAGAAATGTTGACCCTCTTCTGTGGTTGCGTAGTCACAAATATATTTAGACATTGATGTGAGTGTGCTTTTTCAAGCAAAGCAAAGCATACCCTTATTGAGCTCAGGTTTTTCCTTGTCCAGTTTCTTTCTTATGGGTTCGATATTTTAAATGCTTCTTTCCATGACAACCGAAGTGATTGAGGTTGAGATTGAGAATTGTTTCCATCGGGTAGTGACAGTTGAGAATTGTTAATTTCTGGCAACATTGCATTCAGTTTGTTGGTAGGTTTGAAGGGTTTAGTTAATAGGAACAAGAGCTTTAACCTTGGGTTGTGTAATTGTCTAATATAATAGATATTATTGTCTGATGATCTCTTCTTTTTTTTTATTTCTTAGTATTGTAGCCAAATTGTATTGAAGTGTATGCTCCTGATATAACTTAAGTCCCTTTGTCTGCAAGTCTGGTTGAGTTTTTGTTGTTGTTGATAAAAGCTTGGGGAGGCTGGAAATCGAAACCTAGCACCTCGGGTGCAAGGCACCTGCTCGTAGCCACTTGAGCTACAAACCTCCTTGCAACTTCGGCATGTCTTTAGAGGTTTATTTATATTTTATTTTTAGTTTTGTAAATTTCTACAGAACAAACTGAGCACCTTAAGAATTAAAATCATTCACCTGGTTACAAGTACATGCCTCTAAACCCCTCATGATGGGCTCTGCCACCATTAGAAAAGAACTAGCAAAGACGAGATGAAGCCAGGCAACAAATGAGCGTCTCCATCTATATCATCCCATGATCTCTTCAAACCAGCCTCCTTACCATGACCCAGGGCGGTTTAATCAGCTCACAAATCCTGGAAGTGCTTGCACACCATCTGCTGAGAAGGCTGCAATAAAACTCCTCTAAGATACTCAGTAAGGGCGTTAGAAACCATTTTCAGATCAGCCACCCACTATATATGCCTTAAAAAACCGTAATGTTCAATCCTTCCCGATCCTCCGTAGGCCAAATCAACACCATTAACGCCAGAATTGAATTAGAGCATCTTGATCTTCATGAGTTGTTTGTCAAAATTCAATTATGTTTTCAAATTGAAAACTTAATTTGCTGGTTCTTTGATAAATAAATTGTTGGATTTTTTTTTACAGAAATGATCACTGAAGTTAGGCCCGAGTTCTATTTTTGGCCCTCAAACTCATTTTTTCTTCCCCATAGTCCTCCACAAGAAGAAAAATTCTATATAAACTAGTGCCCACAACTTCATCAGTTCCTTTCCTTGACCAGGAATTAAGCTTCCCTCCACTCAATTTATCTTTTTTGAGTAAAACTACAAGGGAAGGGAATTTCTCACACACAAAATTATGATGCCACGGGAATTCGAACATGTGACCTCCTTTTCCACTGAGTAAGACCTCGTTGGCCCCTCCAATCAATTTATCTAATGTTTTTATTTTTTGACATTTCTTATTGAGCGGGGCAGTAATATATTAAACTCACACACACTATATGGATACTAAAACTCGAACCCTAAACCTTACCCAAGGGAGTAAATCTTCAAACCACTACAGTGGGTCTTTTTCTCAATCAATTTATCTTAAAACACCACTATTATAGTTCATTTCATTTCAACCCAGTGCAAAGTCAACATAGGAGAATGTGCGAGGCATATAAAGCGACAAAGATTACATCCAAATTTGGTGTCCTTGTTCTAAGAAACAAGATATTATTTCTAATGAGAATATTCGAACTTACATATTAAACAAATATGAGTGAGTTCTCTCAAACAAAAATAAAAAATGAAAATGAAAAAAATGTGAGTGAGACTAGAATATGAATGAATCCAAATAAAACAGATTAAACAAACTGACTAATTACTTAATTATCAGGCACCTTCCTGCATGATTAAACAATTCAGTAAGATCAAAAAGATATTGGAAAAGACAAAAGGAAAAGCTAATAATTAAAGCATATCTTTGTAATAGCCGTCCCAATACTAATTTTAAATTTGTCTTGATGCCCTCAACTCCAGTATTTTCCAAAGCTAATTAGGTAGGTGGTCTACGGGGCCCAAAAAAAAAAATAACAAAAATGCAAATTGGTTATGACGCCCTAAAAAACTCTATATAAGCAATTGATAGTATCGTACTATCGTGAAGAACACTGAAACACTGTACGTGCCTCTTCAATCATCTGGTTTCCTTAGCTATCTTTGCATTCCCTGCTCTCTCATCCCTGTCTCGGACGAGTATGGAAGCTGGAATGATGTTAGAAGTTCTCTATACTTTCCTGTTGAGGGAATACTGAAGAAGTTGGCTTCACTTGCTGCTCAAGAAATCAATCTTTTCCGGGGATTCAAAAAGGAACTAACAAGCTTCGACAATCATTACTCGAGATTCAAGATTTCTTAGGTGCTGTTGCCCACCAACCACAGCAACGGGGCAAAGCGGTGGAGGACTGGGTGAGGAAACTTAAAGACGTAGCTGATGATGCTGACAATGTCTTGGATGAAATCAACTATGAAGATCTTCGCAGGCAAGTAGAATTGTCAAATCAAAAGAGGAAAAAGGAACTCATCAACTTCCTTTCAAGCTCCAATCCCCATTTATTTCGTCGAAATATGGCACATAAAATCAAGAACATCAACGCATCTTTGGTGGATCTCAAATCTGAGGCAGCTTTCATTGGACTAGTTTCCAAGAAAATAGATGCAACCCCTCAAGGAATTGGAGGGGACAGAGAAACCAACTCATTCTTTGATGAAGATGAAATTTTCATTGGAAGGGAGGAGATTGTGTCAAATATAATTACAACCTTGACCAACTCCAACTTGAATCAGAAGAATCTTTCAGTAATGCCCATTGTAGGAATGGCAGGCCTAGGGAAGACAACTTTGGCTAAGTCAGTATTCAATGATGATTCTATTTGTAGACATTTTGATAAAAGAATATGGGTGTGTGTATCTAACACTTTTGAGGTCAATTTGGTTTTAAGTTGGATATTAGAATATCTTAACCCAACAATGGCTGGGATACAACGCCAAGATGCATTGCTTAAAAACCTAATGGAAGAATTGAAAGGGAAAAAATATTTTCTCGTTCTCGATGACATTTGGAACGAAGATCCTCAAAAATGGAGCAATTTTATGAGTTGTTTATCAAAACTTCATGGTGCCAGGGGAAGCGTCATTATCATCACTACCCGCAGTGCCATTGTTGCATCAATCACGGAAGTAATACTTCGAAGGTGTGTTTTGGGAAGTCTATGCATTGATGATTGTTGGGCCATACTGAAGAAAAAAGCATTTCCAGATGGCAGTGCTCTTGTTGCAAATGATCTAGAAACAATTGGAAGGGAGATTGCCAAAAAGTGTGCAGGGGTACCATTAGCTGCAAAGGTACATACCGATATATCATTTTGAAGTTTCATATGCTTGCATTTCTTTAATCTGATATTCTTATTTGTTACTGGTAAACCTCCAATAGAATACCAATTTTTGGTTCAATGTTAGCATCTACTGAGTTCATCTACAACTAAGTTTAATGAAAAACCAAATGAGTTTCCAACAGAACAATAAAATTATAAAAAGAGAGTTGTTCCCATACCCAATCCCATGTCAAACAGTCAAAGTATAGTCAATTCCGATTAAACTACAAATTGTTTATTGCTATTATTGCCAACTCACCTAATAAATCTTATATATATATATTCGGGTTTGAGAGACTCTTTGAGGGTCTCACACTAACTAATATGTATCAACAGGTTTTGGGAAGCATGATGCATTCTAAAAATAGCATAGATGAATGGTTGGAAATTCAAGATAGTAAAATATGGGAGTTACATGAAGGAGAGAGCAGAATTATGTCAGTTTTGAAGTTGAGTTTTGATCATTTGAAATCATCTTCTTTGAAACAGTGTTTTGCATATTGCTCAAAGTTCAAGAAAGATTTTGAAATTGAAAGGGAAGACTTGATCCAGTTATGGATGGCTCAAGGATTTCTCCATTCTTCTCCCAACGAAGATATGGAGGATATAGGTGATGAATATTTTACGATTCTATTGGAAAACTCTCTCTTTCAAGATGTCAAAAGGGATTCCTTTGGTATTATTACCAAATGCAAGATGCACGATCTTGTGCATGATCTTGCTGAGCTTGTATCAAGATCAGAAATGGTAGATAAACTTGAGATTCAACATGTGGAATGGGATCCTTCCAAAAGTTCCAAAAGAAATGTTGAGAAACTATGGTCACTTGTAAATGGTGATCAAGCCCTTAGTAATAATACATTACTTATAAGCTTTAAGGCTTTACGTGTTTTAAATTTGTACAAGGCTGATATTGAGGAGCTGCCAAGTTCAATCGGTGTCTTGATACATTTGAGGTATTTGAACGTTTCTCGAACCAAAATCAAAGAACTCCCTGTGTCTATTGGCAAGCTCTATAACTTACAGACATTAAGAATGTGTACATGGCATCTTGTAACGTTTCCAAAGGGAATGGAAAGTTTGATCAGCTTGAGGCATGTTTATTTCAATGGTATTGAGAAAGTTCCATTTGGGATGAGACGATTGACTCATCTTCAAACAATATCTCCGTCATATACTTTGGATATGAAAGGAAATCATGGAATTGACGAGCTGGGTGACTTAAACCAATTAAAAGGTGAAGTAATTATTAGAGGTTTGGAACATGTGAGGGACAGAGACCAAGCAAGGGCATCAAATTTAGTTGGGAAAGCAAATATAAGAAGGTTGACATTAGAATGGGGGTATTCCAGGGAAAGAATCGACAAGGACAATGACGTACTAGAAGGCCTCCAACCCAACCCTGAGTTAGAAAGGTTAGTGATTGATAGATTCATGGGTGCTAAATTAGCATCATGGATGATGAATGGTTTGTTGCCACTCAATTTGACAGAGATTCGGTTAATGAATTGCAAAGAATGCGAACAAGTCCCAGCACTTGGTCATTTACCAAATCTTAGGCTTGTTCATTTCCAAGATATGTTAAAGCTTAAATGTGTGGGAGCTAAGTTCTATGGTTATAACCATGTTCACAACGGTGAGGGTACGAAAAGAAAAGAGACAGCGGCGGCCTTGTTTCCAAAATTGGAAAGCTTAAGTTTTACTCTTGCCCAGCTCTAATTAAATGGGAGGAAGCTGTTGTGCTGCCAAGAGATGAGAAAGTAACGGTGTTTCCCTGCCTTGAGGCGTTGACACTACGGGATTGTAAAAAGCTGAGGCATTTACCTTATGGGCCACGGACACTCCGGCTTCTTGAGAAATTAGTTATAGAGAGCTGTCCTAGTCTAGAGTTCATTCCAATTACACAGGGCATGCCATGTCTTCGTGAATTGACGATTAAGAATTGTGATGAACTATCAAACTGGCCGAGTGGGTTGGAATATTGCACTTGCCTTCGGCAGTTGGAAGTAATCAATTGCAGAAAGCTAAAATTCATTCCACTTTCACAATCACAATCTGAATCTGAATCTGATGATGGCCATGGGCCTCCAACACTCTCTCTTCTTGAGGAGTTGACTATAAAGTATTGCTCTAGTCTCGAGTTCATTCCAATTTCCCTGGGCAAGGGAAGGGGCAAGGGCATGCCATGTCTCCGCAAATTGAAGATTGAGTTTTGTGAGAAATTATCAAGCTTGCCAAGTGGGTTAGAATATTGCATCTCTCTTGAGGAGTTGAGAATAAAGAGATGTCCTAAGCTAACATGCATTTCAATTCACAGTCTGACCTCCCTTCAGGAACTGTTTATCAGAGATTGTGGCGGGGCCAGGGGGCCAATGAATCTTGATGAGGGGAAGGAGGAGTTGTCTTTAGATGGTTGCGCATCCCTCCGTGTTTTGAGAATTGAAGAATGCAATGGATTGACGAGAATACTGAGTGGCCTACAATCTTGTACCTCTCTTCGTTTGGTTCGTATCATGGGTTGTCAAAATGAGGCATTTAGGGGTCGATGGGCTAAGACCTCGTCTCTCTTGAGAAGTTGACAATAGGTCGTTGCCCCAATCTAGAGGCTAGTCCCAGTTTAAGACAACCTAACAGCTCTTAAATACTTGAGAATCGAGTCATGCCACAATTTGATATCTCTGCCACATCTCCATGTGTCCAGGTTTCAGTCTCTTTCCACTTTCTTATTTGTGATTGTCGGAGATTAAAATATTTGCCAATGGAGGGGCCTACGCTCTCTGAAGCGTTTAGAATTTATGGACATGGGTGCGTTTTTCGAAGAAGCTCGATTGTTTTCCCTGATTTTGAACTTCCCTTCAGAAATCCAAATTCTAAGGATCACAGGGTGGCGTAAGCTCAAGTCTCTGCCTCAACAAATTCAACATTGCACTTTTCTACAAGATTTGTATATAGAGTCTTTCGAAAACGTGGAGGCTCTTCCAGAGTGGTTGGGTAAACCTTACATCTCCCACTGTGTATTTTGAAGTGTGAGAACTCATGTATCTGCCTACCGTTGAAGTTATGCAACGCCTCACAAAATTAAAAGCTAGAGATCGATACATGTCCTCGTCTAGGGAGACGATGCGCCAAGGAGAAGGGCCCAGAATGGCACAATATTTCTCACATCCCATATATACTAGGTAATTATATTATTCTCAAAATGAATCATTCTTTGTTTCTTCAATCCCTTTTCTCACTTATTCTCTTCTTTTTATATATATTTATTTTATAAAGTGGATGGTGGCCGCTTTGAGAGACGATGATTCGACTAGTCCCTCCACGAACAAGCACAGTTGGACGTCAGGTTTTCATCATCACTACATAAAACATGTGCCCTTGCGAAGTAGTATCCGAAGTTGTGCAAGATTACACGTTGCAGGTATTACTCTTGCTTCTCTGTTGGCTTCTTTTCTTTCTTTCTTTCTCTCTCTCTCCTCATCTCATTGATTATAGTCAAACTAACAGGTAGCTGTTAAGTGTGTTACAATTTTATCTGATTTTTCCTTTTCTCTGTCTGACCGCTTGCTGACTTTACAACCATCATCCCCATTTCTCCTACCACTTCTTTCCCATAATTGTACACATTTCTCTGTCTCTGTCTTCCTTTCCTTCCCCATATTATCCTCATTTATTCCTCCCTTAAATTCCTTTTACCCCACTCCTTTCCTGGTAGAAATCTTCAGTTATAAGCTCTTTACTACCATTTCAGAAATCTTCAGTTATAAGCTTTTTACCACCATTTGAAAAATTGAAGGTTATTTTGATCATTTCTTGCTAAGTTGGTCTTGACGTTATATTGACCATGCAGAGTCAAGATTGAAAAAGAAACTCATGCACGCAATGTGCCTGTGGTCTAGAACTTATTGTTTTGGACAAAATGGTAAACTACTATCCCTTTAATTTGTTTTCTTGATACTCATCATCAATATGAGTTATATTCTTATATTTTTGCATCACATGGTCAACTTGTTGTGGTGCAGTTTAATGAGGAAAAGTGCTTCAAATCAACTTCTAGAGGTGCAGCTTAATGAAGAGAAGCACTTCTCGTAGTTACTCAAGCCCTGCGTCCTGTCTTAGAAGAAAGATAGTTGAAGTAGTTAGTGGGAGTCATGTCCCCAATTTAGAGAGATGTAGCGACCTTTGGATGTATTTGCTTTTTCTCTAGGAATAATGGGATGAGAGAAGAAAGATGAATTTAGTTTGATGGTGAGAACCTATTGGTTCTTTTTTGTCGTACTCCCTTGTACTCTTTGATTAAGTGAATTATCATTGGCATCATTGTCCGTGATGTAGCCCAACTTTGGGTGAAACCACGTTAAACATGGTGTTTGTTTTTGTATTTTATATGCGTTTAGTTTGTCTTCCTCCTCCTGTTATTACTTTTCTTCATTTGGTTTGTGGTCTAGAGATTTAAATGTGGCAAATTACTTACTCTGCTTTCCATTAAAACATCAAAAGTGCAGAGTGGCATTGGTTTATTTTCAGAATCACGAAAATTACTCATGTCGATCTTCCATTCAGATTCATAGTTGGAATTAGTTTATTTCTTTAACTAGTAGGGAAAAGAGAATGAAGACCCAGAATGGCCCAAGATTTTCTCATGTTCCAGACGTCACGGCTAATTTACATCCATAGATGGCACCCTTGATGGTTCTTTGACAATGAAATGTTTGGGTTTTTATCAATATGGTCCCTGATTGTGCTCAGTTTTCTTTTGTAATCATCCAAGTAATATGTTTCAATTCAACAGTCCTCCACACACAAAAAAATTCAATATAAACGAGTGCCCACCAACTTGTTACAGTTTCCTTAACTGCTAATTAAGCTTTTCCTCCACTCTAAATTTATCTTTAAATAACCACTTAATATATTCATTTTTGTTAAAAAGCAATGCACACTTCTACCCTAATAATAAAGAAAAATCTTGAATAATTAGCTTGCAAATTTAACATCCTGATTTGTTTGACCAAAAAAAAAATCCTGAATTTGTTAATTGTTTATGATAAAAACAAAAACAAAAACCAACAAGTTTTGTCACTCATTCTTTCATTTGTGGTTATCCTGTTAAATTTCAAAGAAATAGCGACCGACCCACTACTAACATCGATATTATTTTCAACTTAACCATTTATAATTCTTCAAGATGTAGACATTAATTCTTCAACACGTCCAACATCACAGTGTCAAGTGCAAGCTATATAGCCAAGCAGAGTTTTTCCTGATATTCTGGAGACGCTTTGCCTCAGTGCCCGACAGTGATCCCAGGAAAGATGCCCCTTTTCAAAAATAGGGTTTGATGGTATGACATTTTCCAAAGAGGGGAACAGGGGCCGGGCATAGTAATCAATTGCCCAAAACAAAACTAGTGGGCATAGTAATGCTCTCTATAATTTCTACACGGACAATGTCACATTTTTTGGACTCTTTTTCAATTTTTTTCCAAATGAAATGACATTATTGGATTCCTTAGTTTGTATACATGGTGTGCACATCAAGTATTGCTACACATATTAAGGAAAAATTAAACTATTAAGCATGTTCCTCTACAATGTCCAATTGGGGCTCAAAATTTGTACATATAATTGTTTACGAGTGATTTTTTTAGAGTCCAATAACACAAGGGCCTAAATAAAAATCACTTCAAATTCTATAACAATTACAATTGAATGTTAAAAACTTATTAATTTGCTTTAACACAACAAAAATCCAATTAACCTAACATTTCCTTCAAGAAAACTAGTTATTCTATTTTGATTTTTTTTTTTTGCCAATGATTTTGGTTTTTAAATTTTTTTATGATTCATGTAGTTTAGTTATTTTAGTTTAATAGAACTACTTAAGCCAGAAAAAAAAGCATGTGAAGAAAAATTTTATTTTTCTTACTTCTTGAACTATGATTGTATACAAAGCGAAAGGGACTCATTCTAATTTCTGGCCCCAAACCACTCAAAAAACAGGGTTGTCTTTAGTAACGATGCTTCTTTGAACACCCAAAAATTGTTTCTTAACACTAATTTTTTTTATTAGAAACACATGCATGCTCAAGATATATAAGTCTCAGGATGCCGCCAACTAAAATTTATGACCGTACCAAAAATAGGGGAGTGATTTCTAAGTGCTTCTATGAAATAATCGTAAAATACATCAACATGAAACATATTTCTAGGGAAGTCACCTTCGCTCACTTACAACATTTAGTTATGCCTTGAAATACTTTATATTTGGCATCTTCGCCTCGAAATACTTCATATTTAGGTATTTAAGAAGGAAGGAAGTTGAGGTTTCACTCCAATTAACAATGGGGGAGTAGCATAACTCCTTATAAGCTCTTTTAAAATTTGTTATTTTTTCAATGTGGGACAATTTCACATTCCACATTGTCATAGACAAACTCCGATGACACATAATATTTGCCGTGTGTTGTTCCGCAGTGGTATGTGGCAAATAGAGGATGGTATCTAACACAATTCTATGATAAGGGTAAAATGGAGTTTTGCCTTTTCAAAAATTCAACAAGTTAACTTGTTACCCGAAACTAATGAAATATAAAATCTCTTGACCAAACTTGAAAATAAGAAATATACATAAGTATACTCTCTAATATAAAGAAGTATTATTGACACAAACACCAATTAATCTAATTCATAAACACAATTAATTTCACTATAGAATATTGGGCAATAATAAAATAGTATATCCTGATAATTTACACCTTGGTTCCGAACCCATTTTCCTAGTCAAGAACTCGTCTCTTCCTTCTATAATTTTCGAATTTAGTATTGGAAGTGCAAAACGACAAGCGTGCCATTAATCATCCTGCTAGCCAAGCATTGTTCAATTTAAATACAAAACATCCCTTCACGCACGCACTAAACCCACCACAGAAACATACAAACAAACAATATCAGAAAAAGATCCATCTCTTTCTCTGATATCAAATCATCCCCAACCCAACAACCAAAAACACAGCTCAGACCAGACACAAAAGTTACCTTTTTTCTAATGCATATTATCATGTGAGTGATATGAAGTCTAAGTGTATATATATATCAACTGTATTTCAAGAGAAAGAAGATATAAATCACATGGTCGTACATTTTTAAAAGTTGTAAATTACATAAAAGTCGCTAAGCTAGCATTCACTTTTGTCGCAACTTGCAATTCAATTGCCCTAAATCTATATATCTCTCAACAACAATCTTTTTTTTTTTTTTTTTTCTTTTTGATTTTCATATTCTAGCAAGAAAATACTGAGTTCAGGACCTCCATTGCCTTCTGGGTTCAACATGTAAAAGGCCTCCGAGTCACGGCTTCCCACGACTCTTTCAAACCTAGCCCTCATGTAAAGCAACTCGCCTTCTGAAGCGCTACCCTTTTTTCCCGTCATCCACCACTGGAAATCACGCCTGCTCCAACTGACACGCTCCGAACAGTAGTCAACACGTGCCAGTCGGACTCCCCGCACGTACGAGACGCTGCGTAGCCGCACTTCCTCCCGTTGCAATACATGGTCCAAGAAGGCTCCTGAAACAGTTTCCTGCCTTGGATACCCGTACGGCCGGAACCATGATGCCTTTCGGACTCGAGCGCATGCGGACAAGTCCGGAAGACATCTCCTTGACGAGTGAAGATGTTGACATGGCAAGCTCGAGAAGCAAAACGGGCTCCGACCTGGATCCAGCTGGACGGCGGCGAAGCTGACATGGCCACGGCGGTTCCCGAAAGACGTCCCGGTGACTTGGTTGCTTTTCTGCCCAGGAAGGAGTGATGGAGAGTCCGGAGGGGATGGCAAGCCACTTGCAAGTTGGTATAATGGTGGGGAAGGAGAGGAAGCTGAGAAAAGAGCGGAGGAGTGAGGTGAGCTTGGTTTGGGTTTTGGAGATGTGGTGGATGGAGACTGGAGAGTGCTGCTTCGGAATCAAGAAGTTGTTCGAGACGTCGTCGTTTTGATGATGATGATGATGATGATCAAGTGGGAGAGTGGACGATGAGGATCTGAAGTTGTTCGATGAGATGATCTTTTCTTGATGACCTTCTTGCGATGGAGTAGTGCTGGTGCTTCTGTGGAGGCTGAGGTCTTGGTGTTTCATGGTGAAACGAAAACTAAACGAAAATGATACGATCAAAGAAAATGTTGGGTTGGTTTGTATTTATTTTTTATTTATTTTTTAATTTTGAAGTATGAACACAAAGAAAATGTACAAGTATTTTTTTTGGCTGATGATTCTGAATTTGCAGAAAGAAAGGGCGTGGGCTTCTCTGTTGATAGAAGATAGAGAAATGGAATTAAAGAGGCCGACAAGTGATGATAGTGTTGGGAGGTGGCCAATATAAAGGGAGACTATGGAGGCTTGTGGTGATGATGACCTTTTATATGTGCTTAAGACCTCATATGGTCCTACAAACCACCATTATATATGCCACACCACTTTTCATCTACCTGCTTTTTTTTATATGAAAATTACTTTTAATTTCCAATTTTCTTATTAGTATATAACACTTTTTATATAAGCGCTAATGCAGAATGAGAGATTCGAACACATAACTTCGGGTACACAGGAATTTCAGAGTTATCTATATTATTGCAACCCAAAGAGAAAAAAATTAGGTCAATAAAGCTCATGGATGGATTTGAGTGGTGTCATGATCTTTCTTGATCAGATTCCAACTCTTGTTGGTCACATAACGTTTTTACGATTTCATGATCATGTACGTGACCGTTGGATTAAAATCATTGAAGAATAAGTGGTTGAGATCTGAGTTGATTAACAATGAAAACAAAAAGTGGTTGAGATATGAGACAATATTTTTTAGACTAAAAACCGCAGCAAACAGATATATGCTCGTCGTTCCACTTCATTTTTGATGAGAGTGGTAGTGGTCCAAGTTCATGGGACGGGTTGCTCTAAACAACAAAACGGAGGCCTTTGTATTAATGATACGGCTTGGAATATGATATGCATCCGATACATGTTTGATACTTCAATTTATGTAACATGGACTTTCTGAGATGTTGACGGTCTGATATGTTGTCAATACACGAAGGATACACTAGTCTCGATATATCAAGATACGGCGATGGGTTATTTGAAGATTGTGTCTCAATTTGTAAAAGACCTAGCCAAGTGGTTTCCGTGGCAGAAACATATAAAGAAGAGAGGAATAAAGAAGAACTTTATCATTTATCATTTAAATTATTTTTAAATATATACGACTTTAATCACCGTATTTGTATTCTAATTTTTGAAAATTTTGCGATTTCGTATCGACATATATGTACCCTTAACCTTGCAGTATTGTTGATAACTCGATCATCAATAATAAAGAACTTATATATGTTAGACCGAAATTAAAATGTAAAGAGTTTTTACTATTAAGGGCCTAATGACGCAAAACAAATAAAAAAATTACATATAGCAATGTACATTAGGCTAGTTGGTTAAGGCAGTGTACCTGGCCTTTGCATCCGAATTCGTACCTCTCCTTGCACATTAGATTAATAGATATTATATAATAAACCCAATCCTAGACATGTATTTATAAAAGGCTTTTATCACAAAACGTCCCTGACATTTGTGAAACTATCATATTGCATCCTTAAAGTTTTTTTGTATCACTAATGGTCCTTAAAGTCAATATAGGTGCTCTCAAATAGTCCATCTGTCAAAAAAACTGTTAAGTTCAGGGATATATCGTAAAATCAATCAAAATTATAAAAAGTCCTCTCTCCTCTCTTTTTTTATTTTCTTCTTCCTTCCTCTTTCTTTCTCTCTTTCTTTCTTTCTTTCTCTTTTCTTTCTCTTTTCTTCTTCTTTTCTCTCTTCTTTTCTTCTTTCTTCTTTCTCACGAATTCACTCTTCTCTTCTTTGTCTTTCTTTTTTTCTTCTTCCTCCTTCTTCTTTCCTCCCCAAATCTTCATGCCTTCCTCTTTCTCCTGGTAGGGTCTGTTTGGCGGTGTCCACTGGCCTTTCTTATTCCTATTCCGATTACCATCGTCATTGCTCATTTTCCTGCGAATGGGTTTGTGTCTGTGGATTTTTTTGTTATCTTTTTCTTCAGCTTTTTTCCAAATAAAAATAAAAATTGAACAAAGGTAGAAGAAGAGGCCAATAGAAGCCGACGTCGTGACTTTTTGCCCCAAACCAACCCTTGCACATTGTACCCAAATCATTCTCAGAGAATGAGAAAAAAAAAAAGATAAAGGAGAGAGAATGGGAATGCCCAGTTTTCCAGCTGAGAGAAGAAGAAAAAAAATGCCATGACAAGAGAAGAAGAAAAAAAGAAAGAGTGAGAGAGAAGAGTGAACTCGGGAAAGAAAGGAGAAAGAAGAAGAAAAGAAAGAGAGAAGGGAAGGAAATAAAAAAGAAAGAGGAGAGATAAGACTGAACTCGGGGAGAGGAGAAAGAAGAAAAAAAGAAAGAGAGATATAGAAGGAAAAGGAAACATAAAAAATAAAAAATAAAAGAGGGGAGAGAGAAATTTATATATATATTTTATAATTTTAGATTGATTTGACGATTATATCCCTGGATTTAACAGTTTTTTTTTACAGAATGACTATTTAAGAGCATCTATATTAACGTTAGGGACCATTAGTGATACAAAAAAACTTTAAGGATGCAATCTGATAATTTCGCAACGTCAGGGACGTTTTGTGATAAAAAGCCTTTATAAAAAAATCCAAACACTATTTAAACATAGAAACACATCCAAAATCAACCTCACAATCAACTTGTATATTTTTTGGGTGTGTTTATAAATGGATTTTGAGAGTGTGTAATGATGAATTTTTGGGTGTGTTTATAAAGTGTTTTGGGTGTTGGGTTTTTTTATAATTTCAGCCCCCATTTGGGTGTTTTAGTGAAACTCCCTTAGATTAATTTAGAATATCAATTTGTAAAAAAATAATAATAATAAGGCATGTTGAATATTTAATGCATTATTATTGGATGAACTTTAGTTTTAATATATACAATTTTTTTTTTGGGCCATAAAATCACCAATCATTAAAAGCTCTAGTTTTATGTATACCTTTACCATGCGGTTCCACTCTCTTATCTGTTTAGGGCCGGGGCAACGGGTGGAATTGCCTCAACCTGAGGGAAAGAAGCCATGAGAAGAGAAGAAAGAGGTATGGAGTTCGCAAATCAGCTCTAATTGTGAATAGGAAATATTAAAAATATATTCTCCGTTATCTCCTCCTTATTGCTTAACATCTTTCGTCCTCCCTCTCTCTCTTCTCTCTCTTCTCTCTCTCTAAACAACTAACATCGTTGTCAAACGACGTAAACACCCTTATAGAAGTATTGGTTTTTTTTAAAATTTTTTAAAAAAAAACTTATCATGTATTGTCTAATCAATACATGCGATAAGCATTGGGGAGTTGACCCAACAGAAGGGCGTGATGAGAGACTGAGAAGTTTTTTTACTGCCTGAAAGTGACGTGAGGGTGACGAGCATGATAGGGAAAGTCGATCCAAATTATGTCGTATGAGAAAGGCCAACTTGTCCCCATCAATATGGAAGCCACACAAATAATGCTTTTTTTTTTTTTAATATATAAATTACTTTTTGCTCAATACATGCTTTTCTATAATTAATCATCATTACCATAATTAAATATATTAAGCAGTTAAAATATTGTATTGAACATTTTGGACGGTTCCAAACTGAGAATGGGTAGCCCCATGACCAATAGAGTGGTGGCCTAAACATTGTGTTTTTTTTTAGAGCTCTTAGTGTCACCAAGAGTTCAATGTGGACAGAATCAGCCTTATAACATTATTCATCTCGTACATCAGCACGAAAATAATTGTGTATGTTCGAGAATTTAGAATACTTTTATAATTGAACATCTCAAATCTCATTAAGTCGTTTTGATAATGAAAAGAAAAATATACAATTTTATAGGACCCAAGTTGGCCAACCTTCGTGTGGGACCATTTTTAGATTATTGACGCCTATGTGGTGTGTTGTAAAGTAAACTTTGGCATTGTGAAGTCACACGTGAAACCAATTCCAAATTAGTAACTATTTACAAAAATTATTTAATTAGGGTTTGTTTGATTTGGGTTCAATTAGGGGTTTTGTTTGGTTTTGGTTAGTTGGGTATGAGGTTTTA
Organism: Prunus yedoensis; assembly: GCA_005406145.1. Lineage (NCBI taxonomy): Eukaryota > Viridiplantae > Streptophyta > Magnoliopsida > Rosales > Rosaceae > Prunus > Prunus yedoensis. Next base: position 19,042 of record BJCG01001687.1, on the reverse strand, counting down.
TATAAAAGGTCTCAATACTATTAGTAGTGTAACCTTTCATTATATAATGCATTTTATTTGTCAAATTTTCAATGTGGGACTCTATATTGTTCAGCACGCCCCCTCATGTGAGATCACCACATAGTAGACTTTGTAGGTGATATAAGTTGGGGAAAATATTGATATTAGTAGTGGGCCACTTCCTTATGAAATCTTAACATGGTACCAAAGTGGGTTTGCCCATTTGTGAAACCCAATGGCCACATGTGCTTCACGTTACCCAATATGTATTAAGAAACCTAGTAACGTACGACTTATAGTTGAGCTACTCCCCCTATTAACAATTGGTTTCGAGTTGGACCTCAGTTTAGACACGACAGCTTGCCAAACACCCATTTGGCCAAAAGAAAAAAAAAATTACTTGTAAAAGAGATAGTACTGTTTTGCTATCCCCACCAATAATACCATGATACGTAATAAAGTAGTATCATATTTAAGGAGGGGAGAGATCCTATGCGTGTGAGATATTTTGATTGTAGCTTACACATTATTTCACAAAAATATCTTATGGTGTTGAGTTTGAATATACTTCGGTTATATTCGTGAATATATTTTTCAAATATTTGAGAAAAAGAAAAATGACTAGTTCCAAGAAAGGAGCTAATGAGATAGAAGACCACCGATGGTCTAACTTAATGAAGTTGATAAAAAATTGACTTGTGGCAACGAAAATATTGGTGCATAATCCTCAATCATATCTAAGAACTTCAACTGATTTTGTATGAATTTCCCTAATATAAAATTTGTGTTTAAGCTTAAATTTATGGTCCTTTGACATCGATATGACACCCATCGAACCCAAGATCTGTTGAGCTTTGAATGTAACACAAAGTCAATAAGTCACATGGGATACTAGTGTTTTTTTTTATAGAGAAAATGGTATTGCATTCAACCAGAAGAGAACATTACATGAAGAATATATAACATAGGTCAATATGAAGAGCAGTTGACAAGGCTGGCAAGGCTCAGCCTAGGAAGGAAATAATACAGTTTTTTTGCTGGCTTTGCAATGTAACCAAAGAAAACACAAGTCTCAAGACTCGCAACCCTCTTTGCCTTTTCCCATGCAATGCAAGCTTTGATGAATCTGTATACATCTATAATTAATCAAAAAAATAACACACTAACTTATCTGTATATGTAGCTGTGATAAACCAAAAAAACAAACAAAACAAAAGATTTAACTGATCTGAGTAACAAAATTACCAAAAAAAGATCAAAAATCTAAAAACAAGTCTTCAATGTGAGACCACTTGACTCCCTGAATCATTAGAATTTCCTTCAATTTTAGCTGCCTTCCTCTTTTGATGATAAGCATCTGATGATGACAACCTGAGAAACCAATTGATTGTTAGATAATTATGTCCTCTTCTGTTACTTATATTATCTTTTTCTTTCCGTCTAAGTAGATTTGGCGAAGAATTAAGTTTAGTGAAAAGTTGATATTGCAATATTCAGAAACAAGTTTTAGGAGAAAATGGAAATTGGTGGAGAATTTGTAGCATACCCCAAGTGCAAATAAGTGTCTGGTTCATAACTCGAAACGGCTTTTAAGCTCTCTAATGGATGATCGGATGCAGGGACAATTTGCCAATTTGGCTTGTGGGTTTGCCGCATCTCCTCAAGCTACGTATATATATCATAAATTTAATTAGAGAGAGGTTCAGATTTTGGTATAAATCTTATATATCTGGATGAAGTTTAATGCTCACCTGTTTGCGTAGATTCTCATTTTCCTCCACAGCCCTTTGCTCCTGAGAATGACACCATTTATATATAATTAAAAACATTACAAAAAGCTTATCTAGAAAGGGAAAAATCTGGTCCATTATATTAATTTCTTCTTAGTCGGTGGCTCACGTTAGTATAAGCCACGGGTGTATCAGTGACCTAATGGAGGTTTTCTAGTAGTGTATAACAAAGATGGTGAGTTCATTACCAGTAATCTGGAGCTCTTTAGCGTCTCCAAAAGTATTTCCTCCTGCAATAGTATAAAGACTCATGAGCAAAGGCCTAAGAAACCCAATACTTCAAAATGTCTTCGAAAAAAAATATATATATGCATCACCTTCTTTGCTTCACAAATAAGACCCCTTCACGTAGTTGTTCCTCCAGTTGGTGCAGCTCTTTATAACTCAAGCCGTGCAACTCCTTACCCGTCATCCGCCTGCACAAGTAGAAAATGTTAAACACTTCCTTTTACTAATGGAACATACTTCTCTAAGAATCAATTTTAGATCTACTGTGATTAGGCCTAATCGGCTCGTATAATTAATCGTATCAAATTACTCAAAATTCACTCAACAGATATCCGCAACCAGCAGAATGACTTACTTGCATGCCAAGCGTAGTGTGCAATCTCATTCTGCAGTCCATTTACATCACGGTTCGGCTCCCCCTTTCTTTTCTGGGCAAAGTTCGGCTCCTGTTTGTTGAACATGAGATTGTAAGACACTCCTATTCATAAAGAAGCTGGGCAAACATGCAATTTCCTTATATTGCTCTTTTAGCTTCTATGTTTGGAAAATTGTTATGTTGTCATTAATATTTGTTAGATAGATTCATGGGATTGGCGTAGCCAGGAATTCTCTCAAGGAGGGTCAACATTATTAGCTTGAGAAAACATTGAATATTAACATAATATTTTTTTTATTGTACATGTATATTTTAATTGTTATCTTCCAAAATCATAACACACATCGCACAATAAATTACAAAGAAATAATTTGACAGGAATCAAATCATAAAGCATTGCTCAAAAGAGAATTGAATAGCTAGTATTGTGAAATTTACTTGACTGATGGCCAATTCAATAACAAAAACTATAAGAGAACTCAATAAATGAAAGAATAGAAGATTGAAGTTAAAATGAAAAACGGAGTAAAGATAAATATAGGAAAAACTATAGAAGTAAAGAATAATAATTAACTAGAGTTAGAAAGTTACAAGGGTCATCTATAAAAGAAGGGTAATGATAGGCTTACCACATTTTTTTATTCCACATTCATACCACATCTCTAATAGAGGTGGAGCCCACTAATACAATGGGGTCCATCTTTATTAGAGAGGTGGTATGAATGTGGTATGAAAAATTTGGTAAGCCTAGCATTTTCCATAAAGAAACCCAAGAAAATCAAATATAACACATAACAAATGCATTTGTTGCTTAAATTGGAGGAGGGTCAGCTGACCCTTGTGGGTCTTAGCTGGCTCCGCCATTGGAACCCAAGACCTCTTATTTACAAGTCAAGGTCCTTTCCACTAAGTTTATACCCAGTTGGCATAACATATTTGTATTAAAAAATATGTATTTGTATTTAGAAATATATATATGGCGTACCTTTGTTGCAGGTTCACTAGAGCGTTCTTGTGGGTAATCTATTACACCACCCTTCTTGTATCTTGTAAGAGTATGTGGCATGCTACATAAATTGAAGAGGAGGTAAGTTTTAATTTAAAACAAAAAAGAATAATATATATTAATTTAATAATGCCACGTATAAAATTTAGTGACAACTAAAAAAAATGGTAACTGGGCCATTGGCCCATTGTTAGCTTAGGGTTGTACGTTGTGAGGTTTGTAAATAGCATATGAACATAGTAATTTATTTACGTACACGATTTCTATTTGTCCACAAACTCTTTGACCAAGCCGTCTTCTACTAGAATTAGGGTTTCTACTCTTGGTGACTTACCAATTTCAGTAAATTTCGTCCCTTTACGTTTTCTTTCATCCTCCAAAACGAATCTTTTCTAATTTCAGTAGAAACTTTCCAATTTTCCAATTTTTGTGTGTTTGAAAACTTTTTTCGAGTTACCAAAACTACTTTTTGTGGAGTTTGGTTGAATTAGACAAAAGCAATTTTTAAGAATCATCAAGAGTACTTTGTTACGAATTGATCCGGAAAATTTCAGGTTTAAGAGTAATCAAATTTGAAATTAAAGGTTTTAACGAAACCACTTAGTAGCACCTAATAAAGAGGCTAGGACCTCTGATTGTATTGATGTTGTTTTCGTTTGAATGAAAGTTCTTGACTTGATAAAAGAAATTTGAAATTACTTGACTCCTAATCATCATCCGCATGAATACATAAAGTTTTAAAATTAAAAAGGATTCATAGCGAAGAATGAAAAGAAAAGGAAAAAACTAAAGGGCGTTTAGGTTTGACTAGCATCGTAAATGTGATTATAATCAGAAAAACAAAAACAGAAAAAGGGAAAAGGCAAAAAAAGTAAAAAAGAAGCTAATGAACAAACCTGGTGCTTGAGAATTCATAAAGCCTTCCGGTGCTGGCGAAACAATGACAGCAACCTCTGCATCACAAAGAACTGACAATTCTTTGGCCTTCTTGAGCAACCCGTTACGGCGTTTCGTGAAGGTGACTTGCCTGCTATTCACATTTTCAATCTTCTTAATCTCAATCCTTCCTCTCCCCATAGTTTTTCTGGTGTCTGCGTTGTTTTCTGTATTCATTGAGACAGAGAAAATAGAGACTCAAAGTAATAGAATAATAGAGAGAACAAAAGTGTTTCTGTGGCTATATTATGCAATTACTAGGTTACTTATATAAACAGGGATTTGGTAAAGTCTCAGGAAGGAAAGTTAAACAGAATTAGGATATTGTTATTTGGTAAATGGAATCCTAAAGGTGGCAAACGTCCAAAAAAGGCATGCATTATCCTTGCCAGAGAAGAAATTACTTCTTTCTTCTTCTTTTTTCCTTCTTTTTTCTTCTTTTACTTGGGAAGTAAGTCATATTGTTATTCCTACTTCGGGAATGTTTCCCGAGAAGTGTTTCGAGATATAATGGAATTTGTTGCACGGATATCCTTTCCCTTTTATGAGATAATATTGGACGCATATCAAATACAATATTATGTGATTATCAAAAACAATTATATTACTTGTTTTTTTTTTTTTCTTTTGGCATGGGTCACACGCTTACATATGTAGAAAAAATTTCAAACACATAGATTATCATGATGGTAAATCGTCAATCTGTTTCATGTTTAGCTGATTGTTTACATAGATGAGCTTTGAAATGGGGTTAAAAATCGATAGTTCGAAACATAAGAACATTGTGTGTGGGCTCAAAATTGGTTGCATTGGAATAAGTTACATATTCGTGTATGTTTAAAATTTTCTTGATGAGGCACTATGGGTTTAGCCGGTATGGCGTTATGGGTTTAGCCAAGAATTAGTCAGTATGAGCTACAAGTTTAGCCAGGTATGACACTATGGCTCTCTTCAGGTTGCTCGAGAGGATGTGGAGCAGTGGTCCTGCTTCTTAGTTTGTTTGTCTAGTAATTTTCACAAACTCTTTAGGAGTTTGTTTCCATTTGTTAGTTTTATTTCTTTTTAGTTTTTGGCTTTTGATACAATTGATAGTTTCTGTCGTTTCGCGGCAGATTTATATTATAGGTTTGAGTAGGCGTGCTTTTGTTGTTAGATCAAGAATTTTAATCAATTTGTGGATTGTGCATGATCTCTACAGATCAATTCAACTTGTTGTTGTGTTTAGTCATTGGAGAAGATTTATAAATCTTTGGCATCATAATGGCTTTGTACTTGTTTTTATTCGTCTTGTCAATAAAGTACTCACTCTCTCTCTCACTCTCTCTCTCTCTCTCTCTCTCTCTCTCTCTCTCTCTCTCTCTATATATATATATATATATATATATATATATTATCTTCATGTTACCGGAGAAAACCTAAATACTCTTTGAGAAAACTCTAAGGAAAAAGGTCATAGCCGCAGCCCCCTTGGGGGTCGATGGCTTCCCTCCCTACCACCTTCTCCTGCCTTCCCTCCCTTTCCTCAGGATCTTCTTTATTAGTTTGTTTTGTGATGTGGAAGTAGTTGCCGTGAAATATTGTTGTCGCCATGATATAGTAGTTGTTTTTGGGCCCACGTACACAAGAATTTGGCTCAAATTGTCAACCTTCAATATATAGTTTGGAGCTACAAAGAAGGGGAGAAGTTGGATTACGTTGGGAGAGTTTAGTCAGTGCGACACTATGGGTTTAGCCAGTATGCCACTTTGCCTCTCTTTGGGTTGCCTAGGAGGATGTGGAGTCGTGGTCTTACTTCTTAGTTTTTTTAGTGTAATAAATTTCAAGAACTTGTTAGGAGTTTGTTGTGGTTTGTTTTCTATTTAGGATGTTTTATATATTTGTAGTTTTCAGCTTTAGATACGGATTTTTCGTTTATACCGTTGCTTTGTACATATTGCATCTATAAATTCAACATGTTGTTGTGTTTGGTCACTACGCACATATTGCTACTTTTGTTTGTTCATCAATAAGAACTATCGCTTATTATAAATATGAATAAAAATTCTTTGTACATGTATCACATATATAAATATATATATATATATACAACTTGATTTTAAATACTGCAATTTTGGGTTTCGAATTCTAATAAGCTCTTTTTTTTTTTTTTTGGGTGAATTGGGGGGGAAAACCCCAAGCAAAAGAACTAGAACAAATCAACACAAACAAGACTGGGACGAGACACCCCAATCAAGTCGTCAATAACTAAAGAACCTATCCAACTTGGAGCAAAATCAAAATAACACACGCCAAGACCCATGTTATAGCTCCAATTAGCTAATCCGTCAGCGACACAATTCTTTTCTCTGTAGATATGTATAACTGCACAACTATCAAACTGGTTCATGAGCTTACCACAACTAGCCACAATACCAGCAAGCGGATGGAGCGTAGCTAAAACAGGCTGCTGAATGAGATGGACAGCAATAGCAGAATCCATTTCCACAATTATCTTTGAAAGGCCTTTACCAACAGCAGCTTTGAGACCAAAAAACAAACCCCCACAGTTCTGCTTCCAAACCCTGCCCAATCCCTAAATTGATAGCAAAGCCACCAATCCAAGCACCAAAGGAATCACGGATCACGCCCCCTGCACCAATAGCCCCAGAGCCATTCTTCCGAGATCCATCAACATTCAATTTAAAAACCCCTGTCTCAGGAGGTTCCCAGGCAAGCGACACCTGAATCTTAGTAGTTTTGGCCTTAGACACATATGCATTAAAGAACCAATCCTTAGCAGCAGTCAGGATACTAGTTTGCGAGTAGAAAGGCAAATCATCCCCATTGAAGACATACTGATTTCTCCACTTCCAGACATACCAACAAGTAAAAATCAACAACAAGTTCCAAGGCAGACCATAAATCCCTTTTCTATTAGACAACAAATTAATATGCAGCCAATGCTGCAGATTAGTAGCAAAAAAAGACGAACCTGGCATAGGAATCACCTCTAGCCAAACTCTCCTAGCTCGAGGGCAGTCCCTTAAAATATGAAGCACAGTTTCAGAGCTCCAGCCACAAAGAGTACAAGTTGGATCCACAGCTAAATGCCTCATAACCCTCTGCTCATTGGAAAGAATTTTCCCTTGATACACCAACCAACAAAAGAATTTCAGCTTAGGAGGGAACTTGAGTTTCCACAACATGTCCCAAAAAGGATCATGTCGACCTTGATCCTTGAAGAGTAACGAATATGCAGTTTTAACAATAAAAACTCCATGGGCAGCTTGTTTCCAAATTTGCACATCCCTCAAATCACTATAGAAACCAACTGGAAAGCTAACAACCCTTTGTACCAAGTCCTCATTGAGAACAGACCGCAACTTACCAATATCCCACCAACCATCAGCCGTAAACTCAGAGACAGTACAATCAGGTTGAACCATATTTAAAACACCATCATGTTGGTTGAGGGGAACATCAGAAACCCATCTATCCTTCCAAATTGAACACCATCCCCTTTCCCAATTCTCCACATCAAACCCTTCCTGAGTAAGCCAACACCATGTAGAACACCTCTCCAAGTAGAGGAGCAAACCTTTCTATCCTGCAAAGATTCCACCAATATAGAATTCCCTTTCAAATACTTGTCTTCAAAAATCTGAACCCAAAGCCCCTTATCTTTGCTATGAATTCTCCACCCGATTTTAGCCAATAGAGCCTGATTCATATGTGAGGTTTTCTTAAACCCCAAGCCCCCATAACTCTTAGGACGACAAGCTAAGTTCCACTGACACAAATGAACCTTATGTTTCTTTTCACTTCCTCCCCAAAAGAAATTACGGTTAAGACGATCTAGATCATCACAAATGCTCATAGGAAGCTTGACTGTTTGCATAGCATAAACAGGTATAGCTGCCGTGACAGCATGAATCAAAGTAGCCCGGCCAGTGAGAGATAACAACTTGCTTTTCCATCCAGCCAATCGCTTGTGGACTTTGTCAACCAACCCATAATAAGTATCCCTGTTGATTTTGGAGTGTAAAAAAGGCATGCCCAAGTATCTTCCCAAGTTTGTTGTGAGGGGTGAACCACAAATAGAGCTAATTTCTCTAGCCACCTCCTTACTAGTGCTGGGAGAGCAATAGATCACAGATTTATCAAAATTCACTGCCTGCCCTGAAACTTGGCAAAACATATCCAAACAATGCTTCATAACCTTGGCCTGCATATGACTAGCTTCCGCAAATAAAATTAGATCATCTGCAAAGAACAAGTGAGAGACCGCATGACCAGCTTGAGAAGATTTCACAGGCCTCCATTTATTATTAGACACTGCATCCACCACCATGTGAGACAACTTCTCAATACAAAGCACAAATAAGTAAGGAGAAAGGGGATCACCCTGTCTAATCCCACTTCCAGGATAAAAAGCCTCAGTAAGCTCTCCATTAATACAAACTTTGTACTTCACTGTAGAGACACAAGCCATGATCAACTTGATAAACTGAGGAGGGTAGAGCTAATTCATACAACACTTGCTCAACAAATTGCCAATTCAATCTGTCATATGCCTTTAACAAATCAATTTTCCATGCAAAAAAACCTTTCCGCCCCTTAGAAGCTTGAAATTTATGCAGAAGCTCTTGCACAATCACAATATTATCAATGATTTGCCTACCTGGGACGAAACTGACTTGATGAGGACTTATCCAACGACCCATAAAAGGCCTTAAACGAGCAACAATAATCTTGGAAATGACTTTATAGAGAGTACAACACAAACTAATAGGCCGGAATTGAGCCATAGTTTGAGGACTATCTAATTTGGGAACAAGTGGAATCAAAGTCTCATTCAACCTTTCAGGCAAAATCCCTTCTTGAAACACTTTGCAAACAAGATCACCAATATCCTTAGCACATAAACTCCACTGATTCTGATAAAAACTAAATGGGAACCCATCAATTCCAGGAGCTTTGAGATGACCAATATTAAACAAGCTAGTTTTAATTTCAGACATCTCAATAGGTCTTAGTAAAGTAGAAACAATCACAGGGTCCATACAAGGAAAAAGATTAGGAATGATCACAGAGTTAGAGTCCACTTGACCTTGAGAAAATAACTTGGTGAAGAATTGACAGCAAGAGCTTTCAAGCTATCAGCCGTCTCCACCCAAACCCATTGTCATCCTTAAGCTGTTCAACCTTATTCCTTCGACGCCTTATTAAAGTTGTCATATGGAAAAATTTTGTATTCCTATCTCCCTCTTGCAGCCATTTAAGTCTAGATTTTTGCTTCCAAAAAGAGCTTCCTGCTCAAGCAAAGAATTAAAATCTTGCACCAAGAAACACTCCAACTGACTCAGAAATCGATTAGGTCCCTGACACAAAGCTATTTGAATACCAGCCAATCTTGCGAGAATGCGAGCTTTCCTCAGTTTAAATGACCAAAAACACTACGATTCCACAACTTCAAATACTCAATTAAACCGTAGGACTTGTCCATAGCAGAACCAGAAATTTGCCCCCACCTTTGCCCAATAAAATCCTTAAAGCTCTCATGTTGCATCCACATTGCTTCAAACCTAAAAGGTCTATCATTAAGAGTAGAAGAAAGTCTCGACTGCAAACATATTTTGATGGGACAATGATCAAATTTTGTCCTAGGAAGATGAACGACATGTGCCTCAGCAAACATTTGCCTCCATTTCAAATTACAAACAGCTATGTCAAGTCTTTCGAAGACCCTATTATTAGTCCAAGTGAATCGAGGACCTGAGTACCCCAAATTGATCATTTCATTCTCAATAAACCACCTTTTAAAACCTTTCAAACGAGAAGGATTAGCACCCCCCCCCCCCCCCCCCCCCATTTATCTTCCAGATGCAACATCTCATTAAAGTCCCCAGCAAGCATCCATGGTAATTGATGACAACTGGCCACAAACTGGAGATAATCCCATAATTTCTCCCGCTTAATTCCACACGATTTAGCATAGACTGTAGACAATAACCAAGGAGCTTTACCATGCTAGGACACACAAGCTGTAATTAATTGATCAGTAGTGCCTAAAATCTGGATACTAACTTTAGTATCATTCCACAATAACCATAACCCTCCTGAGAAACCCACAGGATCAACAATTTCATAAGAAGAGAACCCGAGAGATTTAATCATATCAAGGGCTTTCTTTCTGCTAATCCTAGGTTCACAAATAAACAATAAATCCAGACAATTACCACGGATCCACTCCGCAACATTATTTCGAAAGCTTGTGCACGCAGCACCTCTGACATTCCAACATACTAAATCCATTAAAGAATTACAAAAAAGCGAGAACCCTTAGGGCTAAACCCTAATTAAGAGCCAATGGTCATACCTTCAACATTGTTAAAGGCATGACTAGTAGTCTTCTCCTGCGAGAAAATCTGTTGTCCTTTAGACATATCCATATGCTCTTGTGGCAACCCACCATCATGTGCAAAGGAAACCAAAGAAGTATTATCAATATCAGTATCTATATCACATTCCTCTTCATGCTCATTACCGCTTGCTTCAATACTAGGTGGCTAGTGTCCAAAAATATACACACCTTTAGCATTATATTTATTATTACCATGCATCCAAGTATTTAACTGCTCTTGCACAGAAATCTGGTTTACCACTCTTTTACCACTAGCAATCATTGTACCCTTACTTGACAAAGTCCCACCACTCCCATGAGCATAATCACCCAGACATTGGCCAGTCATATTCAGAGGAACATTTTCCTTCAAAGAAGAATTAGAGATATTACTCAAAGCTGCCCTAAAGCCCGCTTTATTAGTCTTGGATTTAGTCCAAATTTTTTGTCCCATGTCAGCACCCCTCATAGATGAAGCAACATTTTCCATCCCAGTTTGGGCACCAATTCCACTAACCAAACCCTCATCCAAACCAAAATTTTCTCCCACTTTACGTAGAGCATCAAACCTAGACCCTTGGTTCCTATTTCCAGAACCCTTCGAACCTTTGTTAGTAGCCACAACCTTGGGTTTTCTTCAAGCCGGCGCATTCATCCAGGGTCCCCTCAGACCTCCCATTAAATCATCAACACCATCTTTTTCCATAGCAGCGTCCGAGCTTGTACCAACTCCTTCATTAGGAACGTGCCCCTCCCCAACAGAGTCAGCATGACCAGAGGCCTTCATTTCACAACTATCCCTCTTATGCCCATACCTACCACACAAGTAACAGATATAAGGTAAACCTTCATACTCAAGATTATACTAAGTTTGATTAATTTGAACGAAGGCCTCAAGAGGTTTGGTCAGGTCTAATTCAACACAAAGGCGAGCAAATTTTCCCCTGTTCTGAGCAGTGGTAAGAGAATCAATTTTGAGCAGTTTACCCAATAAATTTCCAATACGCTTCAAAGCCCAAATATCAAAACATTCTAGCTGAAGCGAAGAAACATGAATCCAAGCCTACATTCGTGTAATCTGAGCAGTAGCAGGACAAAATCCTGGTCTCCATTTTTGCATAATTAGGTATTGCCCTGTAATGATCCAGGGACCTCTAGTTAACACAAAATTGAGATCCTCCTCTAATTCAAACTTAACCACATAGTAATCATTCACCAGATCAACCAATTTCCAACCTCCCTTCAAACCGCATTTCTGTTGAAGTCTAGCGTGGAGGTAATTGTATGTGTGAGATCGACCAAGAAGTTTGATAATCAAGGCATTCACCCAAGGCTTGCCTAGACGAGACATAGCACGGTCATAAAATTGAATACAAGGACCACGATCACCTCTGGAAATAATCACATCTTCCTCATCATTCAGATCATCATATGCATCATCCAAACAATCTATGTTGATACCCACATTCTTAACCAAGTCTAACTTCTTCATAAGTTTATCCCGAAAATTTACAGGACCATCAGACAAAAAGGATACCTGATTCGACTCAGATTCAATCATCGGGCTCACATGCGAATCAACAAGAAGCTCAGACACATCCTCACGTTCCTCAGTTGCTCGACTTCGCTTAGGGAGCCAAGAGTATTGCAGAACCTCCCCAGGGGACCGTTCCTCCATGGACGATGTATACACAAGCTCGAAAATCACAAAACCAAATCAAAGAGGGAGCTTGGAAATCACCGCACGCGGCGATTTCCAGTTGGAGAACAAAGAGAAAGCGATAGGTTAGAAAACCCAAAACCTGACCGTGAGGCGCGTACAAAAAGTCTGAAATTATTTCATATTCTAATAAGCTCTTTGGTAGTACTGTTTGATAAACAAAAGACATGTCTAAATGGAAAAAAATTTAGTGTGATTGTCATACTACCTACAATATTTCATTTTTACTTCACATGTTATAATATGAATTAATTGGTCACATCACATATGACATTACAAGGTCCTAGGTTCGATTCTCCCCTTCCCCAATATCGCTTGTATAAAAAAACAAAAAAGACAGACTGTGATGCCGGTTCATATGGACTAGGTTTACTCCAATGTGCCTTTGCCCTTTTTCGGATAGGAGTGCGGGGAGGGGAGGAACCGAAAAAAAACATTGTCATAAATAAAGCATAAGAAAGACCTCAGTTTGGTCCTACTTCTAGTTCGTTTTGAAACCTAAACTAAAGTTTGGTTCTATTTATAAACAGTAATAAAATTTCCGTCAAGCTTTATTTTACAAACTAGTTGTTTTCAAGCGCAATCGCCTCTAAGGCAATTTAGCATTTGTATCTTGCTAATTTGTTGCACATATATCCTTTTTTATAAGATAATATTGGACACATATCAAATACAGTGTGATTATCAAAAACAATTATATAATATGTTTGTTTTTTCACCACGAGGTCACATACACATAGATATGTAGAAAAAATTTATAACACATATAAAATTGATTATCATGAAAATAATCAAACTGTAACTAATCTATTTTATAGCTTTATTTTGTTTCTGCATAGATGATCTTTGAAATGGGCCTAAAAATCAATAGTTCGTAATATAAAAGCATTTTATGGGGTGGGGCAGAAATATTAGTTTTGTATTAAGTTACGTTGTGGGGTTCACTACGAATTATATTCCAATTGTGGGAGTCAAATTCCTCCCACGGGAATATTCGCCTAAAGATTCCTTCGTCTTCTCCGCACCTCTCTCTCCCTGCAAAACAGATCGGAGTAAGAGGACCACACCCGGGGGGTGTTGGCCAAAGGCCCTCCGATGCCTAAGTTAGGATGGGTGTTCAAGGAAAACCGAGTGGCCGGAGCCGTGTGTGGAGGCCGGAGCCTTGTGTGAGGGAGAGAGAAAGAAGATGGTGGCTAGGGTTTGTGGAGAATTATTTCTGCAGAGTTTCAGTAGGAATTTAGACGTACCTGAACCCTTGTGTGTAGCTAGGTATTTATAGGAGCCTCGGAGGCTAGGGTTTCAGAGGAATAATTCCGCAGATGGAAAGGAATTATTCCTCCCCGATTAGGTGAGATTTGATTAATTAGGGATTTGATTTATTTGATTTAAATCAAATCCCTAATTAGGGTAGGAATCAAATCAATTCCCATTTTAATTAGGTAATTGCCAATTTAATTGGGTAACTCCCAATTAAATTGAGTAACTCCCAATTAGGTCAAATAATCCCCAAATGGAAGGAATTATTTGACCTAGGGTGATTTAATTCGGTTCCCACAAATGCCCCCCAGCTTCTGCATGGCACGTGGTGGCATGTAGGAGATGTGAATTATCTGTTGGGTTGTCCAGCCGTAACTGGGCTTCCTTATTGGATTTGGGCTCCTGAGTTGAGGAGGTATTTGACTTGCCAATTGGACTTTGGCTTGGGCAGTCTAGCTGTAGATCTGCCCACGATGAAGTCGTAGTCTCACGATCAAGGAATACATCTTCACAGCCAAAGCAGCCGAGACCTTTTTCTGCCACGAGCAAGGCTTCCTCAAGGAGGGTCTCGTCTGCTGAGAAGGTCCTTATGGGAGTTGTTTCTGCCTCGTTTGCTAGGATCAAGCGCCTCGTCAGCGTGAACAGTAAGCATGTCAATAGCATACAGGAGGTTCGGGATATTCTGCTCAAGTCTCCGGTTGAACTGCCCAAAACCAGTGATCTGCCTTATAAAGAGGCTGCATAGAAGCAAGGTTTGGGTTGCCTGCACTGATCCGGGGATCAAACTGAGAGGACTGTGCCTCTGTTCAGCAGTCACGACTCGTCTGCAAAGCTACAAACAGTCAAGCGCGGAGATGACTCAATGTTGCAAGTTATAGCCAAGAGAGGTAAAAAGTCATCTGCTCGAGCAAAAAGTCCTTCAGTTGCGCAAATTACCGATCTGGGAGTCGGTGAGAGCTCTGCTGGTCAAGTTTGACACTCATGTTGAAGCCACGGAGGCATCCAAGCATGAAATTGCTGCTAATGCAGACAAGCTGGGATACTTGGTCTGCAGGAACGGTGCTCCTCCTTGCTGCCCTCTCGAACATGAAGATGGTGAGCAGCTCTATCTTGACTTGCCCCCTGCTGAAAGTGAGCAGTTCAATGCTGTGGATGTAGAAGCAGTTGAAGAGCAAGTAGCTGATGAAACTGCAATGCAGGAAGACAACGCCAAAGGTGGCACGGCTGATGAGATTAGGGCAGATGCGGAGGAGGAGGCAGCTGGGGCTGCTGAGCAGATGATGCCGATTGAGCAGAATCAGGCTCATTTCTTGTTGAACTTGGCTGGTTGGCAGCTTTGTAATGGAATTTCAGTTATCTTTCAAACTTCAATTCTCATTGTGTCTTGTAAGTATATGCCCGGAGACATAGCGCTTGAAAGAGACTCCATTGAGTTTGTACTCGAGAAGTAGCTTGCCTGCAATGGAGGTAAGGCTTATAGCCTGTGTGCGTATGTCGGGGACATAGCGCTTGAAAAAGGCTCCATTGAGTTTGTACTCGAGAAGTAGCTTGCCTGAAATGGAGGTAAGGCTTGTAGCCTGTAGGCGTATGTCGGGGACATAGCGCTTGAAAAAGACTCCATGAAGTTTGTACTCGAGAAGTAGCTTGCCTTCAATGGAGGTGAGGCTTGTCGCCTGCTAGCGTATGTCGGGGACACAGCGCTAAAAAAGGACTCCTTGAAGTTTGTACTCGAGAAGTAGCTTGCCTTCAGTGGAGGTGAGGCTTGTCGCCTGCTAGCGTATGTCGGGGACACAGCGCTAAAAAAAGGACTCCATGAAGTTTGTACTCGAGAAGTAGCTTGCCTTCAGTGGAGGTGAGGCTTGTCGCCTGCTAGCGTATGTCGGGGACATAACACTTAAAAAGTGCTCCATTGAGTTCGTGCTTCGAGGAGCAGCTTGTCTGCAATGGAGGTTCCATTGAGTTTGTGCTTCGAGGAGCAGCTTGTCTGCAATGGAGGTGGGGCTTGTCGCCTGCGAGCATATGTCGAAGACATAACACTCAAAAAGTGCTCCATTGAGTTCGTGCTTCGAGGAGCAGCTTGTCTGCAATGAAGGTTCCATTGAGTTCGTGCTTCGAGGAGCAGCTTGTCTGCAATGGAGGTGGGGCTTGTCGCCTGCGAGCGTATGTCGAAGACATAACACTCAAAAAGTGCTCCATTGAGTTCGTGCTTCGAGGAGCAGCTTGTCTGCAATGGAGGTTCCATTGAGTTCGTGCTTCGAGGAGCAGCTTGTCTGCAATGGAGGTTTCATTGAGTTTGTGCTTCGAGGAGCAGCTTGTCTGCAATGGAAGTGGGGCTTGTCGCCTGCGAGCGTATGTCGGGGACATAACACTCAAAAAATGCTCCATTGAGTTCGTGCTTCGAGGAGCAGCTTGTCTGCAATGGAAGTGGGGCTTGTCGCCTGCCGGCGTATGCCGGGGACATAGCGCTCGAAAAATACTCCATTGAGTTTGTGCTTGAGAAGCAGCCTGTTTGCAATGGAGGTAATGGAGGCTCGTCGCCTGCTTGGAGTCGAGTTGGTCAACTGCATTTCGAACAATGGCCTTCTTGTTGTAGTAAGATGCCAACTGCTATTGGGAAGCTCGAACAATGGCCTTCTTGTTGTAGTAAGATGTGAGCTACTGTTGGAAAGTTGCAACTCGAAAATGGCCATTTCTCGTTCTTCTTCGAGCAGATCAAGGTTGACTTTCATCCGCTTGCAGTTTTGGTCAAGACTGCCCACCTCAATGCTCATGGAAGGGATTGTGATGTGTGGGGGGATGATTGCTTCTGTCCCATAGGCTAGGGAAAATGGTGTCTCGCCGGTTGACCTCCTTTTGGTTGTGCGATAAGCCCATAGGACTCCTGGCAGCTCATCGACCCATTTTCCTTCTGCACCTTCCAGTCTTTTCTTCAAGCAGTCCAGCACAATCTTGTTGGATGCTTCTGCTTGGCCATTGCCTTGCGGGTATCTGGGGGTAGACAAGTGTTGTTTGATGCCATACTTTGCAAGGAATGCAGTGATCTGCCTGCCCACGAACTGTGTACCATTGTCGGTGACTATCGACTGCGGGCATCCGAACCGGCAGATGATGTTCTTCCAGATAAATCGTTCGACATCTACTTCCTTGGTTGAGGATAAAGCCTCAGCCCTCGATCCATTTGGTGAAGTAATCCGTGGCGACGATCATCATCTCTTTGTTGGCAGGTGCTGTCGGCATATGTCCTACTAAGTCAATGGCCCATTGCATGAAAGGCCATGGACTGTTCTGCGGATGGTATTCCTCAGCTGGCAAGCCAGGGATCGGCTTATATCGTTGGCACCGATCACATCTTTGAGCATACTCCGTGGAGTCTTGGCGCATGGTAGGCCAGAAGTAAACCTATGCTGAGAGCCTTCTGGGCAAGCGATCTGCCCCCAGCGTGATTTCCACATTCGCCGTCATGTATTTTGCAAAGAACCTCGAGCGTCTGCGGGTACTTGATGCAAGTAAGGTGAGGGCCGGAGTATGATCTGCGAACAAGCATGTCACCTTTCATGTAGTACCCTCGCAGCCTTCTGTTTGATTTTCCGAGCCTCGAACTTGTCCTTGGGTAAGTTTTCGTTAACCAGATAGTCAATGATGGGGTCTTGCCAGCTAGGATCCTCGTCAATCTGCATCAAGTTGGCTGTTCTACCTCTTCTATGCTTGGCTGGTCAAGGTGCTCGATCGGGATAGAGCGTCTGAACTGGGTATCAAGTGCTGATCCTAAGCTTGCTAGTGCATCTGCGTGCGCGTTCTCTGCTCGAGGCACTTGTTGGATGGTGAAGGTAGGAAACGCCTTCAACAATTCTTGGACTTTGTCAAGGTATAAGATCATCCTTCGGTGCTTCGCTATGTATTCTCCTGAGGCTTGATTTGTGATTAGCTGGGAATCTGAGTAGATGGCCAGCTTCTTGATTGACAGCTCCTTGCCAAGCGCAAGCCAGCGAGCAATGCCTCGTATTCTGCCTCGTTGTTTGAGGCTGGGAAGCCAAGCGTGATAACTTGCTCCAACAGGGTTCCATCCGAAGTGATGATGACGACGCCTGCTCCAGCTCCTTTTTGGTTCGACGCTCCATCTAACGCGCAACTGCCACAATGTCTTTAGGTTGGTCAGGTTCAGCGGAGGTTTTGTCTGCTCTCGAACTTTCCTTCTTTTTGCTGACCAGCTTCTCTTCTTCAGCCGATGGCGTGAATTCTGCGACAAAGTCTGCTAAAGCCTGGGCTTTTATTGCAATCTTCGGCCGGTAGAGGAGGTCGTATTGGCTTAGCTCTATAGCCCACTTCATGAGTCGTTGAGACGCGTCAGGGCTTGTGGGGGATTGACCTCAAAGAAAGTCGGTCATGACGATGACTCTAATGAGCTTGGTAATTAGGGTCGCAGTTTTCTCGCGGAAACTACATGGGCCAAAATGAGCTTCTCCAACTTTGGGTAGCGAGTCTCTGCATCGAGAAGGGCTTTTGACGTGTAGAATACTGGATGTTGGGCCCCCAGTTCTTCTCGGATTCGAGCTGAGCTGACGGCTGAGTTGGACACTCGCCAGGGTACACGAACAGTCTTCACCAGGAAATTGGCTTCGAGGTAGGGGAGGTGAAGTGAGGTAAGTCTTTAGATTCTGGAAAGCTTCTTCACACTCCTCGTCCCATTTATCTCTTTGCCCCTTCTTTAAAGCCTTGAAGAATGGTCTGCACTTGTCGGTGGATCTCGAGAGGAATCGGTGAGGGCCGCTGCTCTGCCCGTCAGACTTTGTATTTCCTTTGCTATTGAAGGTGACTTCATCTCGAGAATGGCCTTGATTTGGCGGGGTGCGCCTCGATACCTCGTTGAGTTACTAGGTATCCTAGGAATCGGCCGGACGATACACCGAACGTGCACTTACTTGGATTCAACTTCATGCGATACTGGCGGAGCAGGCTGAACGCCTCAGTGAGGTTCTTGATGTGGTCTGCTCGCTTAGGGGCTTTGACCAGCATGTCATCCACGTAGACTTCCATGGTTTTGCCGATCTGCTCCTTGAAAATTTTATTAACGAGCCTTTGGTAGGTTGCTCCAGCGTTCTTCAGCCCAAAAGGCATGACCTTGTAGCAGTAGGTCCCTCTCTCTATGATGAAAGAAGTCTTCGCCTTGTCATCCTCGTACATTAGGATTTGATTATAGCCGGAGTAGGCATCCATGAAGCTGAGCAGCTGATTGCCGGAAGTTGAATCCACGAGCTGGTCGATTCTCGGCAATGGGAAGTTGTCTTTAGGGCAAGCTTTGTTGAGGTCGGTGTAATCGACACAAACTCTCCATTTGCCCTTTTCTTGA
>BJCG01001686.1:0-38646 GCA_005406145.1 Prunus yedoensis | reverse complement strand
AGGGACTATGGTTGTGGTATCAACGTGGGGCTGCATTACATGATTTGTTGCAAATAATATGCACAACTGATCCATTAACAAACCTCAATTTGTTCCACCTGAATGATATCTTCAAATCACGGAGCTCAAACCCCTAAACTAGACTAAGCACAAAATCACCGAGCTTAAACCCAAAACATGACTGAGCACAAAATCACCACGCTCAAAACCATCAAATAGACTGAGCACAAAACATAGAGCTCAAAGATAGTTTCATACAACTTTGAGTTCAAAATATCTTCACAAAGCAGACAACATAAGTGTATTCTAGATTGCAAAAACAGAGCGGGATTTTGATCCCACATTACTTGCAGCAGGTTGAGTCCCTCCATTTCTTGCCAAACCTCCTCTAATTGCCAACAATTCAGAGAAACCAAGAAAATCTGAATTAGCGAAGCAAGGATTCAAAGTAATCAACCAAATCATAATAAAGAAGCAGCCTTTGCCTATAGCTTAGCCTTTCTTAGGAGATTGCTGGGTTGAGCTGCTTGCAACTTCCCTTCCTCTTCCCATTGAACTTCTTGCTCTTGCACTTCATCTTCCTCTTCCCATTGAACTGCTTTCTTCCACAGTCAGTTGAATTATGTCCTATTCCTTTCCACAACTCTGAGCAATGTATTTATAATACCATATCTAAGTTTATTGGCACCCTTTGGGATCTCATCAACCTCTCTAATCCTTGCCTTATTAGGCCTTCTACTTTGCTTACGATACAATGAAGGTTTATAATGGACCTATGACCTGTTTTAACCCGTAACTCTTGGGTTGACATTGGTGAAATGTAATTGATATATGCTCTATCATATGAGGAAGTGGGCAGCAACAGATTGGCTCTTTAATTATGTTTCCTTCTAGCATCAATCCCATTTTAGCTCACTCTAAAATTAAATGCCATGTTTATAAATATTTGGCCATGTAAAAGTAAAGGGAGATGGGAGATGTTAATTGCACTCCAATACAAACATTGCTTTTTCATTGCATTATCATCTTACAGGAAACTCCTAACACCAAATCCTCCAAAAAAGAATAAGAAATTAAGGTCCTCAATTGACAAGTATAAAATGAGCATTACCAGCAATGAGAGATATTGCAAATGCCCTTTCGAACAACTTGTTGAAATCTTTCTTGCTAATGAAGTATTTAGGGGTCAATAAAAGCATCTTCACCTTTGAAAATTTCGCCAAATATGAACTTCAGCCACTTGTAAAACCAGTACTCAGAGCAAAGTTTTAAAAGATTTTTTCTTTTTCATGGAAAATTGTCTGATAGATGTTTTCAAATCACTGTTAATACTGAACTTCCCTTGATCTCCACAACAAAAGTTGACTTCTTAACTTCACAGCTTGTTAATGGTGATATTGCTTGAATATATCTGCCAATGAACCCCATCCATTCTTACTATACTTCCCAATAGATTCAGCATCATATGAAGAACAAAGAGAAAGCCCATCGTTGTGTGAAAAGCTATGATTGGAGTACTTTCGATCCTGGAATTCTAGGCGTTGCTTCGGGGTGCTTAGCGACCTTGTCTTCGCCTTGGCAGATGCGTCACAGCGCATGTAAGTTGGAAGAACTGCAGAAGATGCCATCAATCTGTCATGTGATGTTGAGCAGAATTGTTCTCTTCTGCATTGCAAAATGATCTCCTTGGTAATAATTGAAATTGTGGACTCAATCCTTCCATTGAATCTTCATTTCTCACATGTCTCAGTTTAACTTGTGATCCTCCAAACTTTCCACGTACAACCACTTAGATTTGAATGAACGGTTAGCGTTTCAGATGCATTGTCGATCATTGAATCGTCTAGCATTTGAACATCTTCTGCTTCCTGAAAAAGACAATAATTATGTGGCACAAGGTAGATGGATCTTAGAAGAGGAAATGGCAGACAATAAAAAGAAAAAATTGCTTGAACTTTGACAGCATTTTGGATTTGTCATAAGTTTTCCTGTCTTTTTATTTGAATTCATCTGAAACAAAAATTTAGATGATTTCAGATTAAAGTACCCGTAGAGAAAATGAGTATTTCTTCATCCGCTCTCTTTTGATCATGGCCTCTTGCTTTCTTAGCCGAATGGCTTCCATGTCTTCCTTTGAAATAATACTGCAATCCCACCCTCTCTGGCTGCTGCATTCAAGCTGTCCATAACGAAGATCTTCAGTAAATCAAATAAGGACTCAGGAATTATGTGGCTTTTATGAAGTCAAATTATATTAGGATCTATTCAGAAGTACAATTAAGAATGAAGAACTCTCCCATTGAAAAGAAAAAAAGAAAACAGAATGAAGAACTATATCAGGCAATGACTGCAGGATTTACCGCCAAAACTGTTCTTCACAGAAATGGTTCCAACTTTAATAAACAATGACATTAAACTAACATTTTCTCCCCTATTATAAATACCAATGAAATTAGCAATTCTATGTCCGTATGAATCATCTCACTTACTGTCGCTTCTTTTTCTTCGAACTCCCTTTGTGGGCTGCTGAGCTGTTTCTTTTCGCCGTCATTGCATCCCTCATCTGCAGCTGAATGCTCCTTTTCCAAATCTCTGCCTGACCTCTTCTGTTGGTGGTGAACGCTTCAAAGGGGTAGCTGCCTGGCGTCTCACAGCTCTGCCACGAACTATGGCTTGAAGTCTCACCAGTCCCTTCAAGGCTCGCAATGCTTTCCTTGCCTGTTTCACTTAAAGTTTTAGACCATGCTACAGAGGAGTGGTGATTTCCTCATTGCCGATAATGTCAAATTCAGTTTTCACATTTCAAGGACATAAATCAATTTGACTGAGTCATATTTTCAAAGTTCAAACCAAGGGCCCAGCTTTTATGATCTAAGACTCGTAGAGCTTAGGCTATCTTGTCAGAACTTAGAAAGGTAAACCCAAAAAAAAAAAAACAATCAGTTATACAACTTAAATGCGACTGCTTATCCCATTCAGCTAAGTGCTTATGAATTCAGCCAATAAAATTGGATGCAAAGTCAGAAAAATATCAAATGAGTTTTTCACAATGAAAATTTAGAGAACCATCTTTAAGCTATATATAAGGTCAGTTGATTTAAGTAATGGTGTATATACAGCTGCATTAGAAATGGCGGCCATTCGAAATACTTAAATTCAGTGCCAATGACTGGAGAAATTTACATTCAAATCAGGAAAGAACTCAGAAAAGCTCTGTTACCATCCTATGTTTAGGAGATGCAGAAGATCAATTGAAGGTTAAAAAAATATCTATTTGGTCTTGCCTTAAATTACACTAATATATATATATAATATGCACACGTATTTATATGTATTTTTCTCACTTACAAATGGTTAATATATATTCAACTCTTTGAGCTGCCTGACTATGAACAGAGTATTTATATAAGAGTAAAGTTTCCAAGAAGCTCACAAGATGTGCCCGATAAGCGCTTTGAATTTTAATGGCAGCCAAATTCCTGTCAAACTTTGTGAAATAGTGGTAAGGTTGTGAAGTAAGGCGCACAACCTCAGCTGCAGCATGGCAGCAGCCATTGCTGCCTCAGCTGCAGCTGCTGTCGCCATTGCAACATTTAAAGCATGTTTTTTCTGCTCTTCCGTAGCTTCACGTAGTGTCCTCTCTGGTGCTGTCAGTGCAGCCTGTGCAGGGTATTGATGAAGTACTTCAAGTCTTCGAAAAATCCATCTCCAGTTGTTTGATTTCTGGAGATTAACAGGACTAATTAACATTACCCAAAAGAGGGCCATAGATAAGCAGTTAAGCATGTTAAGGCAATGAAGGAAGAGTTTAAATTCACCAACCTTTTGTCCTCGTCTTTGCTTCAGAAGTAAAGAACCTCTTCACCCAACCAAACCAGCCCTTTTTCTTTGCATTGATCTACTATTAAGACCATGTTAATCCAATATGTCAAACATCGTCCTATATTCTTCAGGCATTTCCTGCAATTTAGGAAAAGATATATATATTTACATGCCAAAAGTACATAACAACTTGAACAAATACTACTCATGAATCATGATATATACTTGAAAGCTTAAAGACTCGTATTTTCCACAGTTTCTGATACCAAAAACACTCAAAACCTCTTAAAAAAAAACTATCACCATTACTTATGATACTCCAAATGGGATTTTCATTGTTTTGATATATCGGTGTTCCATGGTTTTTTGCTTTCAAACATAAAAATCAATAGCTTACAGAGAGAGAGAGAGAGAGAGAGAGAGGAGTATGAAAACAAACACTATGAATAGAAACTGTGCACACTATGACTCTTTTCTAATGGTGGCTTAGCTTCACTAGGGCCCTCTCTCTCTCTCCCCTGTCAATTCCACAACAACTGCTATTGACGAGTCTAAATGTTGTTATTCATGAAATTACTGATACGACCTCTATAACATAGCATTAATTATAATGATTTATGAAAGTCCAACATGTGCAAGGCCAAAAATCTGTGGAAAATAATGATTATAGTTAAATGGCTATAATAATTGGGTGACACTAATACTGCTCTCCACATTCCATCTCTTGCATGCATTTCTAAAGAAATATTTTATACTTGGTGCACTCACAAGTGCAATAGAAGCTCAAAAATAGGGCAAGCCTTAGAATTAATCTGTTGTCAACCTTGAGTGGCAGTTATGCCAAAAGCACGCATGACACAATAAGTCTTTTCTCCCTCCTTTCGTTTAGAAGATAACTCGTTACCTCATCCTTCCTCGCCATTTGAGGTAACTTTGACGACTTGGGCCTTTTTAATGTATTCATCCAAACTCCCTACAAATAGCTCCACCAAGAAAAAAATAACCATATATATGCTTGAAGGTGTATTGTGGGATACAGATTCCACATGCTATATGAAATCTCTTCTATGATCCGACACCAAAGCTAGAGAAATACAATCAAGTCATTTGCACACCGGTGTGGTTTGAATCAAAGAGTCTCCAATACTTAGGTTGAACAAACAAAAACAAGAATTAGGGTTCTTAGACTCATTACATTTAATGGTAGAGACATGATGCTCTGCTTACTTTTAATTCTTGAGGCACCACCACATGTTGTGACTATGTGAACGAGTTTTGACTTGTCAAATTAGAAATTTCGCCTTCATCCCTAATCCTCCTAAAGTGAGACCAAAGTAGCTTTTGAGCTGTTCAACGTCCATGATTCAAGACTTTATCAAATGCAGAATTTTGTGCAACTTTTGCTTTGCTTAGATTGGACTTTATCAATGAGTTGTCCTGAATAAAATAGAATGGCCCTTTTTTCTGAGATGACTTTGAATAAAATTTTGCTTTCCTTGAAAACTGATAATTCAATTTTAAGTAACGTAATTTATCAGATTATTAGTTCCCTCAACTGATTGATAAAAAATTGTACCAATAAAATCCACCAAAGTTCTCATAATTGTTATTTTCATTTATCTAGTTTGCTATATGTTTATTGTTTGTTTTCATTTTGAGTCTATTCTAGATCTTATCTATTCACGGCAATACTAATGGTCTCAAGTTCGAATACACAGGACACCTTGATAATGTGTGTGCGAGTAACCCCGGCCCCCTCCCTCTTATAATTCAAACTATCACTTGTAATAAATAAAAAAAATTAATACTATTATATATTTATTCTTGTATAGCTAGATGCATTGTTGATTTAGTTAGAAGACAACTAGCCCATATTAAAATCCAACTGCTATTAAAGATAGATATCTTTGTTTATGTTTTCTATAAAGAACATGAAAAGATTTGAAACCATGGGTCAACTAATCATCAGTTTTAGGTAAAGAAGTTGACCATGTAAGAAAGCATGACATTATTGAATTGAGAATGCATCTCTGAATCAGATATATAAAGAGGAAAAGAAACATGTCATAATAGAATAACATCACTGTCATTATAGTTCCATGCAGAGCCTGCATTTGCCAACAATATTGATGCATGCATTGCTTCATTTCCTCATATTTAAAATTGTATGCGACACCTAACATTAACATCAACCATGCATTGGGAACGGCGGAGGATTGATTTATGTTCCAAGGGCCAGAAAAAAAAATACAAAAAAAAAAAAAAAAATTTCATTTCTCTTTTATTTTATATTAATGATTTTTATTGGGTTAATTAGTATGAAAATGTTGTACATGTGAACCAATTATTGTGTGGTATGACCCTCTTGCATGCTTTGGTGGTCCACTAATTCTTTGCTTTAACAAAGCTGTCTTGAAGCTGATACAGCCTCTTTTTTTTTTTTTTTTGATGAAAAATAATACAACTTGTTTAGACTGCAAAAGACTGAAAAAAGAAAAAAAAAAGAATGGGTTTTTTTTTTTTTTTTTCACTTATTTTATGTTCTTTAATTGTATTGTCTGAAAGTTTACATACTTTTGTTTCTGTTGATGAATGGGCTCAACACAACTTCACTATGTACACTACCATCCTCCATTCTTATCCAAGATTTAATAGAGAAAGGCTGCTGGGTGATTTCCACAATTCTAGCACCTCTATGCCAGTTTCCATAGCCACCATAACCGGTATGCCTAGCAAAGCATAGCCACAGTTTTTCATAAGGGCAGCACCAGTCCAATCCATGGTGTGTCCTACAAATACTGCCTGCCACAACCCCACGGGAAAAAATGTAAATCCCAATAATCAAATCCATAGCTTCATAAACTTATTAAGCTTCAGAAAACCCAACAACTCATTGACATTTTTAATCATGTAAGTATAGTGTTAATGTAAAGATCAAGTTAAAATCATCTGACTGTCCTATAGTTTCACCATTCTATAAGTTTTGTGTAGCTGGTGACGGATTCAGATAGGGTACTTCAAGGTGGGAGAAGAAGAAAAACCACTAAGATTAGCATATAAACCAAATCCAACCGGCGAGATAAAACAAGATGTAGAAAGAACCAAAACTTGAGACCAAAAGTAAACAAACAGTTTGGAGATGACAGAGTCGACAACTCTTCAGTTGATGAGAAAAAAAATAGAGTAAAGAAGGGCGCAAGATTATAACATTTACAGGAATTCCAGTCCAAGCATGTAAGAAGATTGCAAGTTTCATTCTTTCCCCATGGACTGTTTCAATTACATGATCAAGAATGAGAAATTTTGTCAAGAATTAGATAGATTAGAACATTAACTTTAAGAAGTATCAATATGCGGTTTTTCTATTTCTTTGGCACAAACAAATGGTACAATGATACTTGCATTGACAGATTTTTATACAAGAGCAGAAGGCGATTATCATTTACCTATCATACAGTGAGAGAGACAAATCAACAGAGTCTCTAGAACAAAAGAATATCAATTTTTGATAGCATGCAAAAAGCAATATTTAAAGTCACACAATAGTGCTTTAACAAACCAATTGGCCAAAAGTAGTAAAATGGTTCGACAACTGCCTATGTCCACAGTCCACTACAGCCACACAGCTGGCTTATCTGAATCCTAATTCACTAAATAAATGGGTTTTATGAGTTAACCTAGAGATGCTTACAATCTGAAACTAATTTAGTTTTGTTCACGCTGGATCAACAAAAAACTTCAACAAAACACAACTCAATCTGGGTTTTATTACACTCTAGGATTAACAAGAACTTTAACAAACTAGAGCTTGAAAAAGAAAAACCAAAAACCTAAACATCAACACCCTCAGGCACAGGTGGCTAGCCACTGGTTTTCACAACCAGGGCACACTCAGTCAGCTTAACTGGATATCCCTATCAAGTTTCGCAGTATCTAAAGTGAGTGATTTAGGTGTTTCTTTGTGCCTAAACAATGCACAAATGGGCATGGAATACCTCAAATAGCTGAGAGAAGGTTCAGTTTTTTGGGTCTTTTCTTTTCCAACTATGCCTCCATTTGAGTCCAAAGTGACCCTGGAGTACAAGATAAAACCTAAAAAACAAATTAGTAAATCCTATACTCAGCCTAATGCCTCCTAGAGTTGACGATTGCATCCTTTGGCTGAAGCAAGTCTGCATATGAGTTGATCTTTACATCTCTTGGTTTCTTGAGGTCTTCATGTCTTCAATTGTTTTCTATGCTAAGTTCAAGTTCAAGTTCAAGGAATTTGCAATTCTAGTTCATAGACTAACAATGAAAACACTTCATGATTGGTTTACATCCCAAAAATTCACCATTGTTGAAGATTTTCATGAAAGCTTTTCCAAATTCTCCAAAGCCGTATTCTAACTCAGAGCTGGTGAGTAGGATGTAAAGTTGGTCAGAGGGTGTGTGTGCCTGTGATTTATACACGGATTGTTTGTTCATACCGGAACACTGTACCCCTTTAAAATTTACAGGATGTGTCCTACTCAGGAGCATGTATATAGGATAGCATGCTCACTCTTTGATCACACCTATGCAGGGTAAATTTTCATGGGTAGGAAAACATTTGACCTCACCTTGGCAGAACCCTTTCAAACCAAAAGTTTCATGATGCCCGTTTCAGCTTCTTGAGTGGCTACTTTCTCTTTGTTAATCGAACCCACACAAGGCTTGTGTATCCAGAAAAATGGAGCAACTTTCTTATAAGCACGACTTGGTATATGCCAAAAGATTATCTCTGGGACCCTGTCAAATAAGGCTTTATTTGATTACCAAGAAATACAAGAGTAAGAATAAAAAGAAGTTTAGTACTTTATATCAATTTTGTCTTATTTTGAGAAAATAAGTAATCTCAGGAATTCATGTAAATATCTTTCAGCACATATGCACACAAGATAAGAAAGTCCAGAATTTCTGGATTATTACACACACGCAAGAAAATCAGATACTAAGCCTACACTAGTTAATAAGGTGAAAGAAAGACAATATCAGGTCATTCTTCCATAATTTTGTAACCTTGAATCAGGGTTAATCTCTGAAGCTTTCTTCTGGAACCATTCTGCTTGGGCACTAGATATAATTTCTGGGTAGGAACCACCACCAGAGTCTAGGAAGTACAAAAATGCCACAGGTGACTTGGGATTTTCTGACGATGAAACTTGGAGGACATAGTTGGACACACTAGGCCAAGTTCTTTAGGGCCATACTGAGAATATGATAGCAAATTAAGCTCAATTCATTTTTCATTAGCTCCAGACGTTGTGTGCCTTTGAAGCTACAGTCTTCTTCCCCTACAAATCAGATGGCCTTATCAGAGAGCAACTAGTATCCAAAAGTCTTACTGATTATTCTCCTAAAATCTATGAAGTACCTAAGTCATTTGGAAGAAGAGAATAGAACTTTATAATAGCATCAACATATAATTTTGCATTGAACAAACTCAATGTTCAAAACCAGAAGAGAAAAAAATAAATTATTACAATTGAAGGCAATTCAAGTCAATAGGATTGAATTAACTGAACAGAAGTTGATACTCCTAAGTAACAGATCAGAACCTGTCAAGAGTCTCCCGCTTTTCAATTCATCAAACACAGATTTGAATGGCAACATCCAAATTTTGTAACATTACTTTGCAGCCTAGCACAAACAAGCTCCGCAAAAATTTGGTGCTTTAACATGAATGGCAATCCTCTTGTATAAAAAAAAAAAGTATTTGGGTGATTTGTTTTTATATTGTTATGTTTCCATTCCGCATTTTATAATAGGCCAGCATGAAAGAGGTTGTCAATGCTAAAAGTGGAGCAATTGGTCACTACTAGTCATAGACTCATAAGTACTAAGCAAAGGCAAACAAGTACATCAAAATCGTGGACGCCCAATGAATTAAAATTCTTATTCACCTGAGCATGATGAATTGGCTTCAGGGCAACGAATTTTAGGAATTCCAGGGGCTGAAAACCACTCTATTGGCACA
Source organism: Prunus yedoensis (assembly GCA_005406145.1). Classification (NCBI taxonomy): domain Eukaryota; kingdom Viridiplantae; phylum Streptophyta; class Magnoliopsida; order Rosales; family Rosaceae; genus Prunus; species Prunus yedoensis. The sequence continues at coordinate 28,826 of BJCG01001686.1, read as the reverse complement.
CAAATGCTGCATCATCATGGGTTTCCAAACACACTGGCCCAGGGAATACCCCTGGCTCTTGTTGGAGAAACTGCTGATCCCAGTACAAGCTCGCATTTCTAATTGCTATATTGTTGGCTGTGATCACATCTCCAAGATAGATAACAAAATCTGCCATGTACTTGCATTTATCAGAATCTATACAATATGGCTGATAAAAGTATTGGCTTCAGGAATGCTAATACGTCGTTAAACATTGACAGTTAAATATTTTTAGTTCCATCTTTCCTTGCAACAGGCAGTATATACAGGCTAGACTAAATAAGAATTCAAGCTCTTATTAGCTTCAAAACATCCAGAAATGTGAAAATGAACAACCAGAATTTCTTTCCATCTTTCCTTGGAACAGGCAAGATGGAGAAACACAACGTTTAGTGCAACAGAACACAGGGGCAAAAAGTAAAAGATAATACCAATTTCATGTCACATTGTAGGAAGCCCAAATCTTAACAACAATTTGATTGGTGAGAGAAGTACAACTTTCAGGTCTTTGGGTTTCTTTCAAAGCTATCAAATGTGGTTACTTGAACATTCAATTGTTCAAACTGTTATCACAGGTCCACAATTTGGTCAAAGTTCAGGTTCTATTTTAATTATCAAAAAGGACCAATCTTTGATTATTTTCCCATAAACAAAATGGAAGTAAAACATACACAACATATGAAAATTGATAACCTCACCTGGGTTTTCATCATCGAGTACAGAGGACATGACCCTGGTAGATTTCACGTCCTGGAGGTGGGCCCCAATCGGTGGACTCGGGCCTCTCCAAATGCCAGGTCAGCAAACAGAGCGATCTTGAACGGTGCACACCGGCCGTAGCTGATGGCAAACCTTCCGGCTTGGTTGGTAGAGCGACGGTGGAGATGAGCAGAGAGTACAGATACGGAGATATCAAGAGCAACAGGAGCCTTCCCATCATCACCCGGCAGAGGAGGGATTAGTCCACAGATGCGTTGGTGTTAACGACGGCATTGCTTTATGCCAAAGGAAGTGGCCTTTTGGTGGGAAAGAGGATGAAATGTCGGGAATATTCCCCGACTTTGTACTTGCAGATGTGGATAATTCTTTGTTTTTCTTTTAAATCAAATAAATATTAATACAAAATTTAAAAAATTATCACCAAATGTACTTGACATCCATGAATTGAAACTCAGTTTTCGTTTCGTTGTTAGGTTTCTTTTTGTCAAAGATTCTCTTCTAGATTAACACCGTAGTCAAGTTTATCCCTATCCCTACGTGAAGTTCTCTCCAAATATCTATTAAATTTCTCATGTGACATGTCTCGTCAATGGGCCGGGCCAAATTTAATGGGCTTGAGTTGGGCTGGGCCAGGCTTTAAAGAGGAAAGAGAAAATACCGGACCAGGCCAGGTTTTTTAGAAAATTCAAGCCCAAGACCGACCCATAGGCCAGACCGGACTGAAACAGGCCTATTCAATTGAAAAAATCATAAACTTAATTATAAGAGCATTTTAGTCCAAATTTGAGATTAAACTTACTTAATTCCAATATTTTCACATCAAACCAAATTCATAAAACATCCAATAAAGTCACACAACTTAATAAGATTTTTCACAAAAATAATAAAACAAAGTATTATTTTTGAGGTTATTACATAATTAGACCGTACTACGTTTTAAGAAATAATTTTAAAAATAATAAGTATCAAAATAATATTTTTTTAAAAGATGGTATGAATAAATATGCAAATGTTTGGTGATGTGTTCAAGAAAAACATGATTATATTTTGTGGTACGATTATGTTTCGTGATATGATTATATTTGGTGATACGATATGTTGTTTCATCTTATTTATATATATATAATTGTTGTATTAATAATTGACACAAATTAATGTGTTAATCATCCAATTATAAATTAGGAATGAGTAAAGAAAAGTAAATGAAATGAAACAAATTATATATGTGATTTAAGTGATATATTCTAATTATAAACTCTTATTTATACATAATTATATATGTATGCGGGCCTAACGGGCCGGGCCGGGCTTTCTTAGGCTTAATCGGGTTGGGCCTATGGGTCAGGTTGGGCTTCAGACACCCAAGTCCAAGCCTAGCCTAGCTCAAGGGTGGACCGAGCCATCTCAAAGCCAATAACGGTTGAGCCAGGCCGGGCTTTTTTTGATGGGCCGAGCGGGCCCCCATTGACTCAGGAGCCCGCGGGCCAAATGATGAGGCCTAATGTCACATGTATTAAATAAGAGTGCTGCTATTTCCATCCCGTCCTATTTTTTCACTCACCTTCTCTTTCCACTCATCATGTAAATTAAAAAAATATAAGGGTAAAGTGCCGAAAACCCCCCTAAACTATAACGCTTGTCAAATGTCCAACCTGAATTATTTTTTAGCCAATTGTAGCCCTTGTAAATAAATTTTATCGCCAATTTAACACCGACTGTCAAGTTTCTTCTACACTTCCATCCGATTTTCCGTCAATTATAGGGTAATTTTGTCATTTATAAAGTACAATATTAATAAAAATTAAAAACAAATGTTAAAATAAAAACAACAAAATTCAAATAGAAAAAAGAAGAAGAAAAGTAAACCAGCATATCACCAACACCACCCCCCTCTTCTCCCCCAACCCAGCTGGTGTTGTCACAACAGACCTTAAGTACATGGTTTATAAATTTCTAAACCCAAAATCCAGAAATAAAGGAGAAAAAATCCTAAGAGCATCTCCAAGGGAGATTTCAAATACCAAACATCAAATTTAAATTTGATGGCTGATGTGGCAATTTGATATTTACACGGTTTTACACTCCAACCGATATGTCAAATAAATAATTATTGAAACAGTCAAATCATTCAAGATAAAAAATAAAAAAATAAAAAAGGAAAATAATAAATGAAAGCAGCAGCCAGCTATCTTTAAAAAATAATAAAATATTCATTTGACATCTTGCTTTTGGTATGTCAAAAATACAACTGAACCTCCAACCTTCATTCCACATCAGCTTTGACAATTCGGTTGGAGTGATGTGAGATGTTATTTCTAGCCGTTAAATGTTTATGTGGCACTTTTGACATATCAGTTGGAGATGCTCTAAGAGCATCTCCAAGGAGATGTCAAATACCAAACATCAAATTTAAATTTGATGGCTGATGTGGCAATTTGACATCTTACACAGTTTTACACTCCGCCTGATATGTCAAATTAAATTATTATTTTATTACATTTCAATGTTGATTTATTTACTACTTCTTAGAATATAATTTTTATATTTTTAATTAAAAAGAAAAGAAAATAAACAATGCATCTGTATTGAAACAATGCATGCATGACCTTGAACGAAAATAAAAATAGCAACAAATTAGTTCACTTGTGCAAGCATAAATGAAACGATTCAAAGTGATATGCAACGGTAATATTTTATAATTTGTTTTGTTTTGTATTATATTGTTTTCTTAAAGAAATTAGATTTTAATATGGACTGAGATGAGTTGAGACTAATCAAACGTAAATGAAAACAAACTCTTAATGTTGTATATGATAGAGCAATGATCTGATCACAACAAGAACAAACAAATGGATATGGACCAACGTTTTCCCTCATAGTCCAAATTAAAACCAAATACACTTTTGATTTAATAAACTAAAATTTAAAACAATACATATGCAACTAAAACTTGAAATAACATAATACTGCGAGAAAGCAACCACTTCCAACATTTCTAGTTCTTCATCAGACTATGAATCAACTAGATTCCAAAAATGCTATCTGTCGAATCAGAAGATGAATTGGAAAAATGATGAGACATATCGTTCTTCACAATTCACTGTAAAGGAAAAGAATTTTTTTTGGTATAAAAGAAATAACTGTGTTTGAGCACAAGTTCTTTTATTTATATATATATAGCTTTTTGAAGAAAATGAAATGAAAGAGGTGATAAACAAAATTACATGTACGATAGTAGGAAATGGTTGTGTGTTTAAAACCATTGTTCACACGTAGGAAAGAAATTGGAAAGAGGAAAAAGGAAAAAAATAAAAAAGGAAAATAATAAATGAAAGTTACAGCCAGTTGTCTTTAAAAAATAATAAAATATTCATTTGACATCTTGCTTTTTGGGCTGTCAAAAATAACAGCTGAACCTCCAGCCTTCATTCCACATCAGCTTTGACAATTCGGTTGGAGTGATGTTAAATGTTATTTCTAGCCGTTAAATATCTATGTGGCACTTTTGACATATCGGTTGAGATGCTCTAAGAAAGCAAACATTTGAAAAATTAGAAAACACAACTTTATTAAGGAGATGGAGGCCAACCATATCCTTCATACACTGCATCCCTATTCTGATCAATTCTTCTTAGAACCTCAGCTCTAGCTCCTCCAGCCCTCCCTCATCATCCCACAACCCCATCATAACTCACATCATCATCATCAACATAGTAATCTCCAATTCACCAGCCACAAATTCCCAGGCCAAATACTCAGAAGCATTCTAGAAATCGGAGCAATCTTCCCACTCATTCCTCTCATAGTAGTTTAGGAATAGAGGCCCTAAAACCTTCAATTTTGGTACTTTTCGTTGAGAAACTTGTCCTCAAGTTGAACATCCCAACACCTTCTCAAATCCAAAAACTCGAGCTCGGTGCAACTTGAGAGTATTTGAAGAGCGCTTTTTGTTGCTGATAAGATGGTATGCTTGAGAACATTGCGATTGCAAAGAAATGGTCTGGGGATAGCAATGATCCCTAAACCCAAAACCCAGAAAAAGGAAGGAGGAGAAATCCCTAAACCCAAATTGGTTTGCTCAGGAAAACATAACAATGTCCATGGCAGTGTTGTAGAGGGCGTATATCTTCAAGTCCTCCTTCTTCTCCACCTCCGCTGCTGCTGTTTCACTGAAAAATCCTTGCGGATGTGGGATTGCAGAGAGAGGGTCTGGGGGTTGGGGTGGGAAGACGTTGATTGCTAGGGTTTTTTTATTTTTTATTTTTTCCTTTTTTAGATTTTAAAGATTTAATTATTTTTAACGGAAATTGGATGAAACTACATGGAAACTAACGGCAGGGTTTAAATTGACCGTTTAAAATAGTCTGATGGTTAAATTGGCTGAAAAATAATTCAAGGTGGACATTTTGACAAGTGTTATAGTTCAAGGGGGTTTTTGGCTGTTTACCCAAAATATAATCTTATCTTTCCACCACTATTATTCCTAAAATACCTTTTTAAAATACAAACTTTTTGATACATATCTTTTCACTTAACCCTAACATAACAGTGTTAGATTTTAATTTCATTAAAAAATAATAAAATCCCAATAATTATAGAAAATCCCAAACTAGGGATGGGCATCTGAAGCCGAAGTATCGATACCGAACACGATTCAAGCCGTACCGTACTGGTTTAGTGCCTTTTCATTTAGTTTTTTACTGCATCCGGTATGATATCATACCGTGTCAACTTTGTATGACACGGGAGCGGTACCGGATATGTGATACCGTTTAATCCCATACCGTACCGAACAATTCTTAATTCTAATTTGTATAATTTTATTCACTCTCTCTCTCTCTCTCTCTCTCTCTCAGCCCATTTGATGCCCAGTCTGTCTCACTCTCTCGATCTCTCTCCATCTCACTCTCTCAATTCCTAAGCCAAACCCTTCTCATCCCAGCCTCTCGATCTCTCTCAATCTCCAAACCCCCTCTCGATCTCTCTCAATCTCCAAACCCCAATCGACACATGGTTAAAGTAAGCAGAGGCATTTGAGATTGCTTCGTTTTTTGAAAGGATTGTGAGGGAGAGAGACCTGTCTCTATTCGTGTCCTTCATCTTGGGCCTGGCAAGCGCCGGCCCAAGAACAGACACGGAAACCCAGATCAAGAAAACCCTGAAAAGCCGACCCCATGTGAAAGACTCACTAATCTTCATCAACCCTTTGGCTCAAACTATGATGGTGGTTGAAGGTGATTCTCTGCAAGAGTTGGGTATGATGAAGGATGGCCAGCCACCAGCCTCGAAGGCCTCAATTGATGCCATGTTCTATGTAAAGATGGTTGAAGGTGATGGTGGGTCTAAGTGTGTGATCTGCTCAAGGTATGGTACCGTTTCATACCAGAATTGATCAGCTCCGTTATGGTCCAGTATGGTACCATTTCAAACCCTTCATTTCCTCAATATTTAAAATTGTATGCGACACCTAACATTAACATCAACCATGCATTGGGAACGGCAGAGGATTGATTTATGTTCCAAGGGCCAGAAAAAAAAACAAAAATAAACCTTTTATTTCTCTTTTATTTTATATTAATTATTTTTATTGGGTTAATTAGTTTGAAAATGTTGTACATGCGAACCAAATATTGTGTGGTATGACCCTCTAGCATGCTTTGGTGGTCCACTAATTCTTTGCTTTAATACAAAGCTGTCTTGAAGCTGATAATACGGCCTTTTTTTTTTTTTTGGCTTATTATCACAAAACGTCCCTAAGGTTTACGAAACTATCAGATTGCATCCTTAATGTTTTTTTGTGTCACTCGTGGTCCTCAGGGTTAATATGTGTGATCACAAAGTCCCTGCTGTTAAGTTCCGTCAAAAGCTTCGTTAATTTGCGGACGTGACATATATAATATATATATCACAAAACATCCCTGAAGTTCACACACATATCACAAATGGTCCCTACGAAATTTTTTCATTTAAAATTCATAAAATTTTGGTTTTCTTTTAAAATTATTTATAAATGAAAAAAACCATTTATAGAAGGATTTTAATCTTGAGGACCATTTATGAACCCTAAACCCTTAGTTTTTTCATTTTTAAATTTTATTAATTTTAAATTATTTTTAAAAACTCTATTAGTTTGTTGATGTGGCATATATACGGAGCCCACATCTACAATAATATAATGTCACATGTATTTAAAATTCATAAAATTTTAAAAAGAAACCAAAATTTTATGAATTTTAAATTAAAAAATTAAAAAATTTCGCAGGGACCATTTGTGATAGATACATGAACCTCAGGGATGTTTGTGATATATCTATATATTAATATGCCACATCAACAAACTAACGGAGTTTTTGACGGAACCTAACGTCAAGGACCATTTGTGATCAACATACTACCTTAAGGACCACGAATGACACAAAAAGACAGTAATGATGCAATATGATAGTTTCGTAAACCTTAGGAACGTTTTGTGATAATAAGCCTTTTCTTTTTTTATGAAAAATACAACTTGTTTAGACAGCAAAAGACTGAAAAAAGAAAGACGAATGAGTTTTTTTTTTTTTTTTTTTTTTTTTTTTTCCACTTATTTTATGTTCTTTAATTGTATGTTTTGAAAGTTTACATGCTTTTGTTTCTGTTGATGAATGGGCTCAAGACAATTTCACTATGTACACTACCATCCTCCATTCTTATCCAAGATTTAATAGAGAAAGGCTGCTGGTGATTTCCACAATTCTAGCTCCTCTATCCCAGTTTCCATAGCCACCAAACCAGTATGCCTTGCAAAGCATAGCCACAGTTTTTCATAAGGGCAGCACCAGTCCAATCCATGGTTATGTCCTACAAATACTGCCTGCCACAACCCCAAGGGGAAAAATGTAAATCCCAATAATCAAATCCATAGCTCATGAAGCTTCATAAACTTATTACAGCTTCAGAAAACCCAACAGCTCATTGTCATTTTTAATCATGTAAGTATAGTGTTAATGTAAAGATCAAGTTAAAATCATCTGACTGTCCTATAGTTTCACCATTCTATAAGTTTTTGTAGCTGGTGACGGATTCAGATAGGGTACTTCAAGGTGGGAGAAGAAGAAAACCACTAAGATTAGCATATAAAACCAAATCCAACCGCAGATAAAACAGAGTAGAAAGAACCAAACTTGACACCAAAAGTAACAACAGTTTGGAGATGACAGAGTCGACAACTGTTCAGTTGATGAGAAAAAAAATAGAGTAAAAAGGGCGCGCGATTATAACATTCCCAAGACATTCCAGTCCAAGCATGTAAGAAGATTGCAAGTTTCATTCTTTCCCCATGGCTGTTGGTCAATTAATGGATCACGAATGAGAAATTTTGTTCAGAATTTAGAATTGGCTTACGCATTACTTTGAAGTCTCAATATGCGGTTTTTTTTCTCCATTGGCACAAGGTACAATGTTGCATTGCACAGATTTTTACAAGAAGAAGCAGGCAATATCATTTACCTCATACAGTGAGAGAGACAAATCACAAGTCCTCTAGAATAAACGAATATCAATTTTTGATAGTGCAAAAGCAATATTTAAGTACACAATAGTGTTTTTAAACAACACACCAGGGCCAAAAGTAGTAAAATGGTTCGACCAACTGCCTATGTCCGCAGTCCACTACCAGCTACACAGCTGGATTATCTGAATCCTAATTCACTAAATAATGGGTTTTACGAGTTAACCCAGAGATGCTTACAATCTGAAACTAAATTTAGTTTTGTTCACGCTGGATCAACAAAAAACTTCAACAAAAACTTCAAAACATATCTCAAATCTGGGTTTTATTAATTCTAGGATTAACAAGAACCTTAACAAACTAGAGCTTGAAAAAGAAACCAAAAACCTAAACATCAACACCCTCAGGTACAGGTGACTAGCCACTGGTTTTCACAACCAGGGCACACTCAGTCAGCGTAACTTGGATATCCATATCAAGTTTCGCAATATCTAAAGTGAGTGATTTAGGTGTTTTCTTTGTGCCTAACAATGCACAAATGGGGCATGGAATTACCTTGAATAGCTGAGAGAAGGTTCGGTTCGTTCGTTTTTTTCGGTCTTTTCTTTTCCAACTATGCCTCCATTTGAGTCCAAAGTGACCCTGGAGTACAAGATAAAACCTAAAAACAAAATTAGTAAATCCTATACTCAGCCTAATGCCTCCTAGAGTTGATGATTGCATCCTTTGGCTGAAGCAAGTCTGCATATGAGTTGATCTTCACATCTCTTGGTTTCTTGAGGTCTTCATGTCTTCAATTGTTCTATGCTAAGTTCAAGTTCAAGGAATTTGCAATTCCAGGATATAGACTAACAATGAAAACACTTCATGATTGGTTACATCCACAAAAATTCACCATTGTTGAAGATTTTCATGAAAGCTTTTCCAAATTTCCAAAGCAGTATTCTAACTCAGAGCAGGTGTAGTAGGATGTTAAAGTTGGTCAGAGATGTGTGTGCCTGTGCTTTATACACGTATCATTACCGGAACACTGTACCCCTTTTGAATTTTACTGGATGTGTCCTACTCAGGAGCATGTATATGGGGTAAGCATACTCATCTTTGACCACACCTATGCAGGGTAAATTTTTATGGGAGGGAAAACATTTGACCTCACCTTGGCAGAAGCCCTTTCAACCAAAAGTTTCATGATACCCGTTTCAGCTTCTTGGGTTGCTACCTTCTCTTTGTTAATCGAACCCACACAAGGCTTGTGTATGCCGAACAATGGAGCAACTTTCTTATAAGCACGACTTGGTATATGCCAAAAGATTATCTCTGGGACCCTGTCAAATATGGCATTCTTTGATTGACAAGAAATACAAGAGTAAGAATAAAAAGAAGATTCATTACTTTAAATCAATTTTGTCTTATTTTGAGAATGAAAGTAAATCTCGGAAATTCATGTAAATATCTTTCAGCACACACGCACTAGATAATAAAGTCCAAATTATCTGGAAGCACCTGCGAGAAAATCAGATACTAAGCTAACACTAGTTAATAAGGTGACAGAAAGACAATATCAGGTCATGCTTCCAGAATTTTGTACCTTGAATCAGGGTTAATCTCTACAGCTTTCTTCCAGAACCATTCTGCTTGGGCACTGGATATAACTTCTGGGTAGGAACCACCACCAGAGTCGAGGAAGTACAAAAATGCCACAGGTGACTTGGGATTTTCTGATGAAAAAACTTGGAGGACATAGTTGGATACACTAGGCCGAAGTTCTTTAGGGCCAAATTGAGAATATGATAGCGCATTAAGCTCAATTTCATTTTTCATTAGCTCCAGACGTTGTGTGCCTTTGAAGCTACAGTCTTCCTCCCCTACAAATCAGATGGCCTTGTCAGAGAGCAACTAGTATCCAAATCGGATGGCCTTGACAGTTATTCTCCTAAAAACTATCAAGTACCTAAATCATTTGGAAGAAGAGAATCATACGTTATCACAGCATTGACAAATATTTTACATTGATCCAACTCAATGTTTCAAAACCGAAAAAAAAACAATATATATAAGCACGATGAGTGAGGAGGAAAGTCAATCACAAGGATTGAATAACGGAACAGAATTGAATACTCCTCTAAAGAAACAGATCAGAACCTGTGCACAAGAGTCTCCTGCGGCTTTTTCAAATCCAATCAAACCCAGATTTGAACTGGCCAACATTCACATTTTTAGAACATTAAACTTTGCTGCTTGCTAGAACAACAAAGAGAATGCAATCATTAATCAATGGTACATGCTCATTGATGAAAGAATTTATTTGCGTGATTTGTTCTTATGTCTTATGTTACATTCCACATATTATAGTAGGCCAGCATGAAAAGAGGTTATCAATGCTAAAAGTCGAGCAACTCATGACTAGTATAAGTACTAAGCAAAGGAAAAGCAAAGTTTACCAAAATCATGGACACCAAATAGATCCAAACTTCCAATTCACCTGAGCATGGACGAATTGGCCACAGGGGCAATGGATTTTAGGAATTCCAGGGGCTGAAAACCACTCAATTGGCCACTCAAATGCTGCCTCATCATGGTTTTCCGAACCACTGGCCCACGGAATACCCTTGGCTCTTGTGGAGAAACTGCCTGATCCCAGTACAAGCTTGCATTTCTAATTGCTATATTGTTGGCTGTGATCACATCTCCAAGATAGATAACAAAATCTGTCATGTACCTTCAAATCATCAGAATTTATAAAAATACAACAGATAAAAGTTTTGGGTACTGTAATGCTAATACCTAGTAAAAAAATAAAAAGTTCAAATCTTTTGTTTCCATCTTCCCTTGAAACAGGCAATATACAGCTAGACTAAATAAGAATTTCGACCCTTATTAGCTCAAAACAACCAGAAAAGTGAAAATGAACATATATTTGTGTATAGATATCATTTTAAACTTTTCCCCCTTTCTATGTTTAAAGGAAGCCTAAAATTAGAAAGAAAAAAAACAAAGACACCAAGCTCTTATATTCATCGCAACAATTGATGACAGTTGTGGTCATAACTTTGTATATAACATCAAATTCAACTCTATAAAGATGTCTATGACCAACAGTAACAGCCAGCCTTTTGCAAATTGACTATCCTGAACTTAACCTAATGATTTTTTTATTAAATGGTATGGAGGAAGCCCAAAAAATCTTCTTAACAAAATGCATTAATTTAATACGATAGCAAGTGAGAGAAGTCAAATATCAGTCTTTTGGGTTTCTTCCAAAGCCATCAAACGTGGTTACTAGAACTTTCAATGGTTGAAACTTCTGCGGAAGCAACTAAATGTGGTCAAAGTTCATGTTTATTTTATTATAAAAAAGGGAACAACCTTTGATAAATCACCTGGGTTTTCATCATCGAGTACAGAGCACATGACCTGGTAGAGTTCACGTCCTGGAGTGGACCCCAATCGGTGGACTCCGCCTCTCCAAAATGCAGGTCAGCAAACAGAGCGATCTTGAACGGTGCACCCGGCCGTAGCTGATGGTAATCTTTGGTTGGTAAAGCGACGGTGGAGATGAGCAGAGAGTATAGATACGGAGATATCAAGAGCAACAACAAGGGCCTTCCCATCATCACCAGGCAGAGGAGGGACAGTCCACAGTTGCGTTGGTGTTAACGACGGCATTGCTTATCCAAAGGAAATGTCGGAATATTCCCCGACTTTGTACTTGCAGATGTGGACAATTCTTGTTTTTTCCCTTTCTTTAAGCAAATAAAATATTAATACAAAATTAAAAAAATTATCACCAAATGTTCTGACATCCATGAAATGAAACTATCAGTTTTCGTCTTCCTTGTTAAGGTTTCTCTTTGTCAAAGATTGTCTTCTAAATTAACACCCGTAGTACAAGTTCATCCCCGTACCGTGAAATTCTGTCTGAATGTATGTTAGATTTCTCCTATGACATGCCACGTGTATTAAATAAGAGTGTTGCTATTTCACCCCATTCTTATTTCTTTACCCACATTATATTCCCACCCACCATATAAATTTGAAAAAATCCAATTTTATCTTTCCACCAACATTATTCCTAAAATCCCTTTTAAAATAAAAACATTTTGACAGATCTCATGCACTTAATCCTAACATAACGTGTTAGTTTTAATTTCATTAAAAATAATAAAAACCATAATTGAAGAAAATCAAAACGCCCATAAACAGCCACCAAACTCTCAGGTATTCAAGGGCAAGGCCATGCGCCCCTGAGTATACGCAATAACTTGCTTCCGATAATACTCTTCACCTGAGCACTCCCATGAGAATCACGTAGAATAACACCAATTTGAGACGATGTTAGACCTTCTTGACAAACTTGCATATGTTCTCCTCAACATCCTGAGTAGAGATCTTCAGGCAGCTCGAGCGGGTCCTCTTGTAGTTGGGATGGGCAAGGCATGAACTTCTATAGTTTATTTGAGAATGAGATATCTGGTCATGTAAGATATAGGTATTATAAGGCACCAATGACTTGACGATAAAGAGTGGCATCAGTGGGAGAGGATCCCTTAGCAAGGCTAAGGCTTTGACAAGTTGACATGGGTGTATGAGTCTCCTTAGCACCTAACATGTTGTTCGATCAAGGAGGTCCCGATTGTACTTATGTTGTGACAAAAACATGCATGATTTGGTATAAACAACCTCGACACCGAGAATGTAGTGGAAGGTACCCAAATCTTTGATGGAGAAACATACTGGACATTGCTTGAACGAACTTGGCAATCAAGGAAGAGCTATTACAGACAACAATAAGATCATCCACATACACATAAAAAAACTATATTGTAATGTTAGTGGCATTATAAATAAATAATAAAAGGGATCATACTTAGAGTGCTTAAAACCCTTATGAGAGAATGACCGTTTTAAATTCTTTATACCAAGCACAGGGTGCTTATTTGAGACCATAAATGGCCTTAAGAAGACGACAAACATGGGAGGGTTTTGCATCATCAATGAATATAGATGGTTGCAGCAAAAATACTTCCTAAGTCAGAGTTTCATGTAAGAAAGCATGTTGACATCCAATGGCAAACAACTCATCCATAATTTAGAGTAATATATATAGTACAAGTTGAATGGTGGTAGATTTAACAATGGGGCTAAAAGTATCATAATATCAACTCTCTGGGTCGTTGATGAAACCCTTTTGGCAACAAGGGAGGCCTTTGTAGCGGGCAAAAGGTCCATCTAGATTGCTTTTCAACACCGAAACACCCATTTGCCCCCCCTCCCCCACAACATTTTGACTAGGGTGACAAGAGACCAAATCCCAAGTCCTATTTTAAATAAGAGTATTAATTTCTTCAAATATTGCAGCTCTCCAATTTGGATCACAAATGGCTTAAGACATGTGAGTTCAATAGGAGAAATGAGAGGATGGATGAAGACATTCTTAAATTGTTTGGGTTTTGAAAATATTATTTTTTAACAGTGAGACCATAGTATCTCTACGACTGGAAGTGGTGGAGGGGACGAGGAAGGTGGTGTAATGGAGACCCGGATGGGAAAGAAGTGACTGGAAGAAGAATTGCACATAGCCGCTTGAGTAAGGAAAACGTGGCATATCTGATGAGATTGTCATGCATGACAGAGTGGGTGTTAAAGAGGGGTGACGAGATTGTCAAGTGGAGGGGTTCAAAAATAACAAGAGAGAGACCACAAGCATACCAAGTGTGAGAAGAGACTGAGAGAATGGAAATTGAGAGATAGGGAAAGATGTGTTTGACAAATTGAACAAGGTGGGAGAGAAATATTTTGGAGGTGGAAGGATAAAGGTCGCGATAAGCACATAGTGATGTGGAATAACCTAGAAAAATACATGGGCGAGAGTCGAGGTTTGAGTTTATAGGTAGAATAGGACGTAAGCATGGGTAGTATAGGCAACCAAAGGTACGGAGCTTAGTGTAATTCAGTGATTGGTGAAACAAGGATTCAAATGGAGAAGTATATTGGAGAATAGGTGGAAGGAAAATATTAACGAGATAGCATGCAGTTTGAAAGGCAACAATCTAGTAGGTAGAAAGGTGAGGAAGCTTTGTGTAAGAGAGTGAGTCTAGTCTCGACAACATGACGATGGCGATGCTAGCAGATCCATTATGTTAAGGTGAGCCTCGTCAGTTCGGTTTTTTGACTTTTTTTATCAACTCGGTTACGATTTTTTTCCAGTCAGTTCGACTCAGTTTCTGGTTTTCCAGTCTCGATGCCTACCGCTAGTGAGATGTTAGATGTCATTGGATTCAAGAAAAGATTCAGTCGAATGAATTTGTCACCACCATCAGAATATAAGATGACAAAAAGTGTTGAAGTGAGTCTCCTAATTAATCAAGGAGATTTATTTCCTTGATTAATTAAGGGATTTACTTTCCTATTATATAGTTGTCAAATCATTGTATAATTATGAGATATTTCCTAATCCTTTACTAGATCTAATTCCTGGTAAAGCACTCATGTAAACTCTTATATATACCTCCTTATGGAGAAGAATAAAATAAGAACCTAACATATTCAAAACCCATATTCATATTTTAGCATGGTATCAGAGCAATCGATCCTCGGTTGTCTCTAACTTCTCATATCAAAAAGTTCTCCTCCCCTCCTCTTCAAGGGGGGGAGGGGGAGTGAAACGGATCTGTTTCTCATATTATGGAGATTTTGCATCTTTCTTGACTCTGACATTACCCTTCTCTTCAGAGGAGAGAGAATTGAAGAGAGGTTTCTGTGTCCTTTAGCCGCGTTCACAGGTGTTTCTGTGTCCTTTAGCCGTGTTCACAGGGGTTTCTGTGTCCTTTAACCGAATTCACAGGGTTCTGTGTTCTTAGCCTTGTTCACAGGGTTTCTGGTTCTTTACATTCCTCATCTCGTATTCCTCATATTTCCATACTAAATCCTCGTATGAATTTTTCTTGAAACACAAATCGTATTTCCTCGTATCGAATTCCTCGTATCAAAACTCCTTATATCCTCATATTGTATCCTCGTATCCTAAAATCAAATTCCTTGTTCAGATTCAGATCTCTACCCACATCCTCATATCCTCTTATCCTGAAACCTAAACACATCTTTTTTCTTTATTCTTCAATCATTCCGCTGCCATGAATATCGTTTCCAAAACCACTGAATCCTAACCTTCCAACCTGAATCCGAAACCAAATCCAAATCCGAATCTGAATCTGAATCCGAATCCCAACCTTCCAACCTGAATCCGAATCCAAATCCAAATCCGAATCCAATCCATATCCTGAATTCGAATCCAAATCAAATTCATACATCAAATTCCTCAAATCAAATTCCTCAAATCAAAATCCCCACATTCTCATATCATATCTTACTTCCGCTGCGATGTCAGGAATCCCTACGATTCTCCCTCTTATTGCAGACTCAATACGACCGGTCGCCCGAAGCAAACGACCGGTCGCTCGAAGAAAACGACCGGTCGCCCGAAGCAAACAACCGGTCGCCAAAGACTCTGCCTGAATTGCATGGATTATCAACTTGGGTGCTACGAATTTCATGACTCACTTACCAAGTTGGGCATTTGTGACGTATATGCACCAACTTGAGGAGGAGTGTTGAAGTGAGTCTCCTAATTAATCAAGGAGATTTATTTCCTTGATTAATTAAGAGATTTACTTTCCTATTTTATATAGTTGTCAAATCATTGTATAATTATGAGATATTTTTCCTAATCCTTACTAGATCTAATTCCTTGTAAAGCACTCATGTAAACTCTTATATATACCTCCTTATGGAGAAGAATAAATAAGAACCTAACATATCAAACCCATATTCATATTGTAGCAAAAAGGTGTGTTGAAGAATTTTTCCATTACTGACTTGAACTTGGTAAACCCGAAAACACATCAGATTTCTTTCAGAGAGGATGAAGCATATGTATTTAGTGAAATGGTCAACAAAGATAATATAATATTGAAAGCCATCAAGGGAAGTGATAGGAGCAAGACCCCAAACCCTAGTATAAATTAATTCATGAGTTATACGACCATAAGAGTAGAAACGCCTTTATGGCTTTATTACACTAACATGAATCACAAATGAAATATTTGGAAGATAAAGATTGCCAACTTGCATGAGATGCTATAACCCCAACCAAGGCACATGGAGAGCCGAAAGATTGACCCTGCAAGATTGGGCCACTCGTAGACATCATTCTTGTTCACCCGGCGAAGAAGTGGTGCCCTTGTGTCCACTCATAGACGTCATTCTTTCTTCTTCTTCTTCTTCTTCTTTTAAAACGTGGGGACTATCTTTTTACCTTTCTACAATAGATCATAGCAAGTTCTCTTTCTTTATTTGTTACACCTTGATTTGTAACAAAATTGAATCGCATGTGGGTAAGAAACTGCACATATTTATAGTCGGCTTGAACTTGTGTTTTGCAATATACTATTTGTTCCACTAATACACTTCTTGACATATATAGAGAATGGTTGAGGCATATTCTATTGAGAGTTAAACCAAGTCCACCGAATTCAAAGCCACATTTAATATTTTATTCACTTTGTAAAAGCATGCCATACTTTATGTAGGATATGTTTTGTTTATTGGCTCAAGGAGTGGTGCTACTGTGGCTGAGTTTGCATTAGGCATGCTGTGGGCAGTGTGCTCTCTTGTCTCTAGGATGTTTTTATTGTGTCTGCTGAAAGGTCTCTCTCTCTCTCAAAGAGGCGTGGCCTCTACTTGTATTTGTAGTTGTTGCTGTTTGATTATTAATTGAACAAGGGCTTATCAGTTTTTCCTTTAGTCTTCTTCCTTTCTTTTCTTCTTCCGGGTCTGTGAGTTTTTACTTGCTTGCTGTGTTGTTCAGTCTGTTTGTTGTGAGTTAGCTGCCGTGAGTTTTTAGTTTATTCTACATCTGGTATCAGAGCTGAGGCTCAAGAAGGATGGCAAACAGAAATGATTTTGTGCAGTGCCATGTCGGTAAATTGATGGGAAGGGGAACTTCCAATATGGCGTTCTCAGATGGAGCTTTTCTTCAAAGTGATGGAGTACACAGATGTTGTATTAACTGGATTTGCAGAACCAGGAGATCAAGCAACTCTCACACAGAACCAGAGAGAAGAGTTGGTGAAGGAAATAGGAAGAAAGACAACAGGGCTTGATGTACATCTTTGGTGCAATTGATCCAGCAGTCTATGAGAAGATTGCACATGTCTCTACATCTAAGGAGGCATGGGAGTGTTGATCAATAGTTATGTTGGAAGAGAGAAGGTCAAGAAAGTGCGGCTACAGACCATGAGAAGACAGTTTGAGCTACTGCAAATGGAGAAAAAAGAAAGCATCTCTGATTATTTCACACGCACCTTGTCCTTGGCTAACCAGATGAAAGCCAATGGTGAGGATAGAAAGAGCTCCAGATTGTGGAGAAAGTTCTTCGAACCTTGACAGACAGGTTTGAAGCAAGTTACAACTATTGAGGAGACACGTGACCTTAGTACTTTGACAGTTGATGAGTTGCAAGGTTCACTACAAGCTTATGAGCAAAGATTAAATGAGAAGTCAGAGATTGGGATTGAAGAAGCATTGAAGGCCCCAAGTGAACGTGAAAAGAAAAAGAATGACTCTAAAAATGAGGAGTCCTGCAATGAAGCAAGATCAAATGGCAGAATCATAACTCAAATTACAGAAGGGGACAGAATAGATTCGAAATAGAAGAGGAAGAGGCAGAGGAAGAGGAAGAAGCAACAATTGGAGCAAGCCCGTGATAGCAACAATTGGAACCAAGCTCGTTATCAATCCAAGGTTCAGTGCTTTAATTGTCAGAAATTTGGTCACTACCAAAATGAATGTAATTCTCAGAAGTTTCATCATGCTAAGTTTGCAGAAAATGATAAAGGCAATGAAGAGACTTTGTTGCTGGCTTTTAATGCTGTAAATGATGATGAGAAAAACAAGTGGTTGTTGGATACTGGATGCAGTAATCATATGTGTGGGCATAAGGATTTGTTCAGTGATTTGAATGAGTCCGTGCAGTCTGTGATCACATTTGGTGATCAAACAAAGATTCCAGCCAAAGGAAAAGGGAGAATCTCTATCAAGCTAAAGGATGGCTCGTCCAATTCCATAGCAGATGTTTCTACGTTCCTGGTTTGCGGCACAATTGTTGAGTTTGGGACAATTGTCAGAGAAGGATATGACATCCAAATTGTCAATGGAGTTTGCAACCATCCATTCTGCCAATCATAGAATAATAGCAAAGGTAAAAATGACACCAAACCGGCTGTTTCCATTGTATCTCAGTTACCGTGAATTACCTTGTCTCAGTTCAATGATGGTTGATGAGAACTGGTTATGGCACATGCGATATGGACATTTAAATTTTAACAGTTTAAATCTCCCTGCTCAGAAAAATTTGGTTTTTGGATTGCCTCATATTCTGTGCCTAATGATTTATGTGAGACCTGTGTTCTTGGTAAAAAGCATAGAGACAGTTTTCCTAAAGGAAAAGCCTTTAGAGCTCAAATGCCTCTTGAAGTGATACACTCTGATCTGTGTAGTGTTGAGACAACCTCACACGGTGGTGGAAAATATTTCATTAATTTATTGATGATTTCAGCAGGAAGACTTGGGTGTATATCTTAAAGAACAAATCTGATGCCTGTGACACTTTCAAGGAATTTCAAAGCCTATGTTGAGAAACAAAGTGGTGAAAGATAAAAGTATTGAGAACTGACAGAGGCCAAGAATACATTGTCAGTGATGAGTTTTTAGAGAAGAATGGGATAAAACATCAATTGACAGCCAGGTATACACCTCAGCAAAATGGTGTGGCTGAGAGAAAAAAACAGAACAATTATGGATATGGTGAGATGTATGCTGAAATTGAAGAATCTGCCTAAGTATTTTTGGGCAGAAGCTGTTGCTTGTGCTGTGTATATTTTGAATAGGGCTCCTAGCATAAGTGTGAATGGAAGAACTCCTAATGAAGTTTGGAGTGGCAGGAAGCCAAATATTCAGCATCTTCGTGTGTTTGGATGTATTGCTTATTCCCATGTCCAGATCATATTAGAAAGAAACTTGATGAGAAGGCAGAAAAGTGCATTTTTATTGGCTACAGTACAGTCACAAAAGGCTACAAGCTTTATAATCCGAAGACAGAGAAGGTTATAATCACAGGGATGTCACTTTTGATGAGCAAGGAACTTGGGATTGGTCCTTGAATGAAGGCAAAACCAGCATCATATTTCCAGCAGCTGATAATTATTATTTTGGAGATGATCAACAAGTAAATGAACCAGAAATTCAAACCCCAATGGCTCAATCTCCAGCAGCTCAAGAAGTTGAGCCAAGAAGGTCAACACGTGAGCGCCGATTGCCATCTCGCTTCCAAGATTATCAAATGGGTATAGAAAATGTTGCCTCGGATGAAGAAAATTGTGAACTTTGCTTTGTATGCAGATTGTGATCCTCTATCATTTGAGGAGGCATGTGAATATGAACACTGGATTAAAGCAATGGGTGAAGAGATTCATGCAATTGAAAAGAATGACACTTGGGAGCTTACTTCTCTTCCTGAAGGAAAGACACCTATTGGAGCTAAATGGGTATACAAGACAAAGTACAAGCCGAATGGAGATATGGATCGTTTCAAGGCAAGGTTAGTATCTAAAGGCTACAAGCAAAAACCAGGTATTGATTATTTTGAGGTTTTTGCTCCTGTTGCTAGGCTTGATACTGTTAGAATGGTTATTTCTCTTGCTGCCCATAATGCTTGGAAGATATTCCAAATGGATGTAAAATCTGCTTTTTTGAATGGAACCTTGGAAGAAGAGGTTTATCTTGAGCAACCAGCAGGTTATGTGAAAAAAGGGCAAGCTGACATGGTGTATAAATTGAAAAAGGCTTTGTATGGCCTTAAACAAGCTCCAAGGGCATGGTACACCAAAATTGATTCTTACTTCATGGAGCATAAATTTCAAAGGTGTCCATATGAACATACTTTGTATGTCAAAAATAATCAACAAGGGGATGTTATTGTCTGTCTGTATGTGGATGATTTGATAATTACAAGAAATAATATGAGATTGGTTGCAGAATTCAGGGAGGCTTTAGCATCCCAATTTGAGATGACTGATATGGGGCTGATGTGTTATTTTCTTGGTATTGAGGTGAAACAAACTGAGCAAGGGACTTTTATTTCACAAGAAAGTATGCTGGTGACATCCTCAAACGTTTTAGAATGGAGTCATGCAAGCCAATTTCAACTCCAGTTCAAGAAAGACTAAAGCTGCAGAGAGATGGAGCTGGAAAGTTGGTTAATCCAACATTTTTCAAACAGTTGGTTGGTAGCTTGCGTTATTTGATTGCTACTAGGCCAGATATCACATTTGGTGTTGGGCTTATTAGTAGATTTATGGAAACTCCAAGACAGTTACATACGCAGGCAGAAAAAAGAATTTTGAGGTATGTCAAAGGAACTCAAAGTGATGGTATTTTATACTCAGCTAATTGTTCTGTGGAGCTGGTAGGATATACAGACAGTGATTGGGCTGGTGATGTTGAAACTGCAAAAAGTACTTCAGGCTATGCATTTCATATTGGTTCTGGAGTGATTTCTTGGTCATCAAAGAAGCAGCAAGTTGTGGCCCTTTCATCTACTGAAGCAGAGTATATTGCAGCAACAAATTCTGCTACACAGGCAGTATGGTTGCGCCAATTACTTGGTGATCTGCATCATGAACAGAAAAGCCCCACAACAATTTATTGTGACAATAATTCAGCGATTGCATTGGCAAGGAATCCTGTTTTTCATGGGAGGACTAAACATATACCTGTGAAGTTCCACTACATTCGGGATTTGGTAAATGACAAGGTGGTTGAAGTCCAATATTGTCCAACTGGAGAACAGATTGCAGACATATTTACAAAGGGTCTCAAGATAGATGCGTTCATGAAGCTGAAGAAGATGATAGGAATGGAGAGCTATGATGAACTTGGTTTACGGGAGGCTGTTGAGAGTTAAACCAAGTCCACCGAATTCAAAGCCACATTTAATATTTTATTCACTTTGTAAAAGCATGCCATGCTTTATGTAGGATATGTTTTGTTTATTGGCTCAAGGAGTGGTGCTACTGTGGCTGAGTTTGCATTAGGCATGCTGTGGGCAGTGTGCTCTCTTGTCTCTAGGATGTTTTTATTGTGTCTGCTGAAAGGTCTCTCTCTCTCTCAAAGAGGCGTGGCCTCTACTTGTATTTGTAGTTGTTGCTGTTGATTATTAATTGAACAAGGGCTTATCAGTTTTTCCTTTAGTCTTCTTCCTTTCTTTTCTTCTTCCGGGTCTGTGAGTTTTTACTTGCTTGCTGTGTTGTTCAGTCTGTTTGTTTGTGAGTTAGCTGCCGTGAGTTTTAGTTTATTCTACATATTCTATGATCAACCAAAAATTGCATTACTTAGTTGAAGGTTTATGACATTACCACTACTTATAAAGATATACTGTTTCGTTTTCTTCTATGATACATACTTATATATTTGACAAAAATAAAATAAAGAAACTTATATCATGAGGGGGAATGTATGCTTAGTTTATTGATTCTTTAATTTTGTATATCTTAGTAATGTTGTATAACATTTTTTGCCGTCTTATTTTCCCCTATTATTTTATGAACAACCTTATACATATCATCTTTCTTTTCTTTTTTTTGTAATTTTTTTAGGGTGCTGCTAGGGATACCAAATGTGTGCACCAAACTAATGATGTGGCATATTCTATATCATTCATACAAAACTAATAAAATAGTGACATCTTTAGAGTATTTCATTTAATAAAAAAAAAACTTTAAAATGCAATGTTAATTAACAAAAATCACCATCATAAACAATATATCTCACCACCACCAATATTTGACTTTGTTCCATCGACAATTCAAAATCACAACATATAATAAGTTCTGCATCAATATATTGCCAAACTTTTAACAAAAACTCAAATCATAGATGTTTTCTTAAACTCAAAAATCATACTTAGAATCATATTAAAGCTTTAACAAATATATATAAAGTCCAAATAACATATATTATATCTCCTTTAATGAACCAAAGCTTGTATTGTAAATCAAAATTTAGAAAATCAAATGCAACCCAATGAATTTCACTATGGAGAGGATACTAGAAAACCAAAAAACAAAAAAAAACAAGAAAGTGGATTTGATATGTGCTCGCGGGCTAGTGTTTGGAGGTAGGTTCTATGGCGGCTGGAGATCTTGAAAAAAGCAAGAATGGAGTGTGAGAAAGGAATGGTGCAAAATTGTTTTTCTCCTCCAATTAAAAATATTAAATGCAAAGGCTTTATTATTGTTTTTTTTAACAGGTGGTAGCCATGTGGTGATTTAATTAGACTTGGCATATGACACATCATTTAGGATCCAAATTTGGTATCCCTAGCATTAATTATTTTTTTTTAATGTCTTTTGAAATACTTCATTATGTTGTAAATACATTAGTTGGTAGATGACCACCATACTATTAGCATTTCACTCTTAAGTCTATGTAATCTATGCAATAAATATTTATAGTTAGTGCTTGTCATTTATATGTATGTTGTAAATGTGGTATTTAATCTCTATCTTGTAAGCCTATAAATAGATGAAATCAAGAAATTAGTGAGTTGAGAAGCTTTCTCTGTACCATGTCACTTCTCTTTATGATTTCGTTTAGTTTTATAACAATCATCAATATATTGGTGTTTTTCTTCCATTTGCTTTACCATTGAACAGTGAAAGCTTTCAATGGCTCGTACGGTGCACTGATGTGAATATGGAAATCTAGCCATGCTTTTGGCAATTGCACTTCTTTGTTCACTATCACGGCAAACCCGTCATCGTATCCAGATGATTTTTGGCACGTGTTCTTTGTCGTAGTCATCATTAGAATGATGGCGATATGCTTTGCGCTTATTATCTTTGTTATCGACTCCCCTACCCATTCCTTAGGCGGACGGGATTAGTTGCGACTTGATTTGCGTATTTTATGATTCAGCTCTCACTTTCAGGTGGTGAATAAGACCAATAATACTAATGCTGCTCAAATTGTTGTTCTTGATGGCACTAAAAAAAAGTCAATAAAAAAATTGTAAATATATATATTTTTAAATTTTATTATTTAAATTGTAATTTTGCATGGCTCATATGAGGTCGAATAATGAACCTCCTATAGTTGAGTTGGCCCATTAAATTTATTAGTGGATGAGCAACCTTGAGACTTTGGGTTTTTTTTTTCCATCTTTTTTAAATGGTCGACTAAAACCTCTGGACTTTCAGACCAAACCTCCGCATTTAAAAAAAAAAAAAACAAAACAAAACCTCTCGCTGGACCATTGAAATAAGCATAACTCTAACCCTAACCAATTATACTTCATATATAAATTAATACTCATACATACGATTCCTTCTTATCCAAGCATGCAGCAACAACCACTCCGCTCCTCACTCAAGTCGATTCCCTCCAGGTGAGTTTTTTCAGCAGTGGTTGTATCTTTTCTTTAAGAATCTTGATCCCTAGCACCTTGGCTTGTTATACACTGTTCTTAGGTATGTTCTACTTGAAGATCAATGTTTTGTATTACCACTCCAATATTGACAACTAGAGGTGTCTATTGGAGATTGTTACTAAATGAGACATTTACACAATGTACTACATCGGACATATGCACAATGTACTATTTCCCTTGACTAGGTTTATGTTCTACTGGGTTTTTCCTAACAAACTTTTAATGAGGCATAATAAGTGCGTTCAACACCGTATCAATGATTTAGAAGAATGTTGCACTCTTTTTTCTTCGCTTTGGTTTTGTCCCACTGGGTTTCCAAATAGGTTTTAATGAAGCAAATATGTCATTGTATGGTGGACATCTAAGGGGAGTGTTGTAAATGCATTAGTTGGTGGATGACCATCATACCTCTTAACATTCCACTTTTAAGTCTATGTAACCAATACACTAAATATTTGTAGTTAGTGATTGTAACTTATATCTATGTTTGCAAGGACTCAAACCCAAAATATTGCCCCAAATCTCCTCCAACCCAACAAAATGAAGGACCCAAAATTTGGAAAACCCAAATTTGGACCCAAATATGGGTCCAAGTATTGCCTGGACCAAAACCTTTCGTGGAGCCCACCTGCACCTCAAAACAACCCCATGTGCAAAAGTTTCTGACGTGGCCCCCACCTCCAAATTTTGCAGCTGCTTTTTGTCTCTCTCTGCGCCACTTGTCGCCGTCCCATAGAGTAGTCGTGGAATCCAACGGCTACATTTGAATAAATGTTGCTGTTTGTTTTTTGTTATTTTTTTTTGTATGTACATTTAACTTAAATGAACGATGGGGATTAAATCTATACTATTTTAACGGTAAAAAAAGATCTAACCGCTGAAATTTAAATCCAATGGTCAAAATAATATTTTAAATTAATCTAGATCAGATCCAACCCCAAAAACTCACTCCAAACTCTATAAATACCGTCCATTCTCAAATAATCTACCAAAAACATTTTTTTCTCTTTCTCAATTTATTTTTCCTTTGTCAATCTCATCAATCTTCTTTCATTCTTGTTGAAGATGTCCACAAAATCTCAAAGAGGTGTGAATTGGAGGCCCGAAGAAGATGAGGCATTGTGCAAAGGGTGGGTTTTTGTCAGTGAAGATGGGGCTATTGGCACCAATCAAGCAAGCGACACATTTTGGAAGCATGTATATCAAAAGTTTATGGAAAATGATCCGGGCATTAGTGGACCGAGCGACGAACATATCAAGCCATTGCTTCTCGGTTCAAGACTATCAACCAACAATGTTTCTTTGGAAGACATGCTTGACTAAGGCCAATACGAACCCACGAAGTGGCTCAAATTTACATGATGTGGTAAGTAACCATTCTCATTAAAGCTTTAAATTTATATTTGTAATTTTATTCAACTCCAAACTTAAATTTATTTTTTCATGCGTAGGACGTGTATGCGAAAACAATATTTCTTAATGATAATAAGCCTCCAAATAGGCCTTTCAAATTGTACCATGCTTGGGAAATCTTAAAAGATTGCCCAAAGTGGAACGATATAAATGAGCCTCCCACAACGTTCTTCTGGAGCTAGTGCAAGTATGGTGAATTTGGATAACGATGCAGACGAAATCACCATGCCTAGTCCAAGGCCTGAGGGGCGAGATAAACAAAAGGCTGCAAAAAAAAAAGGGAAGATGGCTGACCCTTCTCAACAAAAAAGGGATAAGTACTTGGAAACATTGGTGGAGTAAGGTATTGCTTTCGAGGAGGATAGGAGACGAAAGCTCAACATATTGGACAAGTTTGTCCAAGATCAAGCTGATGCTTATGAGTATCAGAAGCAACAAGATAAGGAAGCCCAAGAACAAAAATAATGTCCATGGACGTGTCTAAATTTACTCCAAGAAAGAAGAAGTATTGGGGGGATAAACAAGATGAAATTATGCAAGAACATGCAGGGGGTCAACAGTCTACCGTTAATCCTGAAGACAACTCAGGGGACTATTATCCAAGCCCCCACGATGGTGGTTATTAGTTTATTCCTATTGGCATTCATGTATGGTGAATTTGAAGTATTGTGTGTTTTCTTTTAGAATTATGTTGTGTGTTTTCTTTTGAAATAAAATTATATTTGTGGAATTTTAATTTTTTTAGGTCAAATTGTTCAAACATTTTAATTATGAAGTTATTTAAAAAGATTGAATGAAGAAAAGTTATCCATAAAAAAAAAAAATTAGACTTAAACCATTCTTAAATTTAATAAAGTTGCGGACTTAAAATTTGAGTCCGAGGGTTGGGAGAAAAAAAATTTGAGTCCGGGCAAAACTCAAATAGTCACTTTTTGGAGGGGGGAAATTTGGGTTTAGCCCCTCATGGGTTGGAGATGGTCTAAATGTGGTATTTTTTGTTTATCTTGTAAGCCTATAAATAGATGGAATCAAGAAATTAGTGAGTTGTAAAGCTTTCTCTTTACCATGTCACTTCCCTCTATAATTTCTTTTAGTTTTATAACACATTCTACTTGTCTAAATTGTTCACTTTAGGAAAGACATTAATACTCAATAAAATTCAGCTTTTTATATAGAGGGATGGGGCACAACAAACCTCGTTATTATATGTGATCACATAATCTTTGTTTGTGTCGATACGAGGGCTACATATAGTGAAAGGAAAACATTATATTGAATGAAAAAACAAAAATTATTTAGAATCAATGATTACAACATACTTGCAACCATGACGGGAGATGACATTCAATGTACCGAAATGTTAACTTATTAAGGAAAAGATAGAAAATCTAATGAAAATAGATGGGGCACTACGCATCCATCTTGCAGCAGAAGAAGCTCGAATGAATATCAAAATATGGTAATAAATTTTGAGCAATGCTGAAAAGAAATTTAATGTGTTTGCTCTTATAGTTGAATATGAGGAAAAGGATACCAACCTGTTTTATAGGTGCTTTTTCATCATTATGATGCTTTTGCTATTCTTTCCTATTCAATTCTCTCTCTCTAGTACAATTGTGATCCCGAATATACATATGATGACCTTAAGGAAAGAGCAGACAAAGTATTCAGAAGGTAGTTTTCATTATATAGTCATATTGTTATCGTATGACTAAATAGAAAATTCATTGTGCGACTTGTATATTTTAAATGCTATATGATGGATTATATGAGGAAGTGAAAAGTGTTAATGAAGTTTTGTTCAAGCTCTTCAATCGCAACAACGACATCTTGTTGATTGTACTCTACCTTTTGAAGTTCGAGCTCTACCTTTGGTTCTAATTTATGGATTAGGTGCATCTCCTATTTTGTTAGGTAAGCCAACATGAGAATTACTCAAGACTCAACTGCCTCAAAATATTGAAGATTGTCTATTTCTCATGTCAACTCCTGTATTCAAGTCGTTTGTTCTGCTCGATGATGGTCTTAATAAGTTTTCTTTAGGTAAACGTACCAGTCTCAAATTCATTTTTTCTCGTGCACCAAATTGTCTAGGGCTAATCCTTGAAAACATGAACTCCTTAACATCAACCTTGATAAATCGTGTCCACAAAGATGCATAGAACTTTTACCAATTATGGTGATTCACAATTGATCCCCGATTACTTGAATACTCTCAAGTATCTTTAAGATGACTTTGGGCCTGGGAAAAGTCAAGCCTCAACATCCATTTACTATGACATTCAACAATAGGCCAAAAGTTCTACCTAAACCTACCATAGTCATCAATTATTGCACCCGTCTAGTTTTTCAACATTTCCACCTTTACCTCCCTTGAACTTAAATTTTTGTTAACCAACACACATTTCTTAAGTAAAAACAAATTGAGTTTCTAATCCTAATGTTCTTTTAAACTACACAAAACTAAAAAAAGCGAAGCACAAGCAACAAACAATCACTTTTTTTTTATGTACGAACAAAAATCTTACCTTATTGTGCAGTTGCTTGTTTTTCATTCACTTGGTCAACGGCTATGTCAAAAATTCTTCCTCCCAGTCAGCCTTGCGGTTGATTTCCATGTCCCATACTTGGTCCTTTTTGGTTTTCTCTCTGTGGCATGTGTTGCACTTATTGTGCTTGTTGAGGATGAGCAATCGTGTTTGCTTTAAGTTTTCAAGTTTGATTAGTTTCCAAGTTTCAATTATAGTTCTTGTTCTTATTCATTATGCTTATAAGTTAATATGCTTGTTTGAATTATTGATCACCATTAAAACTTGTATATTAGCTATCCTGGTTGGAATTAAGAGTAGACATCATATGCCTTAATTTGAATTGAACTATGAATAGGAAGAGTATGTGTGGACATTTGACAATAGGGATTAGATACATGCTTGATTGTTTAAAACATTCTTTTATGTTAATGGATTTCTAATACTTAATTTAGGTTCGACATCAAAGGATCAAATTAAGGAATTAGGAATACAAGTCAGGACCACACACCATGGCTTAATCATATTTTAGCTAGAATCAATCTGTGAATCTGAATTGAACTTGCTAACTTATTTGCTTGAGTTAGTTCTTTTCTTTCTTTCTTGTTTTCTGTTCTTTTCTTTCTTGTTTTCTGTTTTGTGCAGGGAATCGAATTGAATCAATCTATCATCAATCCTCGTGGATCGACCTCACACTTACAAATGCTATACTACTGAATGACTCGTGCACTTGCGAGTATCACAAGTTGAGGATGCAGTTGAATCAATTTTGGCGCAGCTGAATCTGACACAACATTTATCAAGTTTGTCGTTGATGACTTCATACGTTCAAGGATTGACTATTAGACGACTTGTATATGAGATGAAGCGACTTCGAGACTAACATGTTTCACTGCATGCAACATAGTAAGAATGTCATCGAGTTCAACAATGATTTGTAAACCAAAGTTTGACACAATGAAGATAACCTACACCTTTTTGAGTGGATAAGGTGCCGAGTAAATCTTGAAGACAAGATTTATTTTAAGGGGGGTGGAGTATGAGCACCTGGAAAATTTGTATTTTTAGTTGGTGTGAAATGAAAACTTTTGGAGCTTAAAAAATGAAAGTC
>BJCG01001685.1:0-47148 GCA_005406145.1 Prunus yedoensis | reverse complement strand
GCGCAGCGTAGCTCTTGCCAATTCCTTCGTTGCCGAAAGTAACATGTCCGTGCACTCAACTGATCCCCCCGAACTTGGCCTACGCCAACGTGTGTGGAGAACTTGAGGAGGAGCATGTGTGGTGACAGCATGGCTTTCATTTTTGTGAGTGTTGTCCTGCCGATGATGGCGTTGTATGCCGTTGGGCAATCGACTACCAGAAAGTGAGTGTAGATGACCGTTCGTCTGGGGATAGTGCCAATGGCGAACGGGAGCTGGACACTGCTGATTGGTTCAACCACGTCACCAGAGAAGCTTAGGGGGGGGGTGATATCCTTGTTTAGGTGCTGAGGGTCTATACCGAGGGCGTTAAAAGCATCGGCCAATAGCACATTGACCGAACTGCCGGTATTTATAAGGATTCGGCCACGTCGAAGTCTGAAATATCAGCTCGTATGATCATAGGATCGGAGTGGGGGAAGATGATGCCTCTTTCTTCCTCTTCAGAAAAGGTGATAGGTTCCCAACCGATCCGTCGAATTTTGTCGTTGCGTCCTCCCGCTACGTTGAAGATTTGGGGGTGTCGAACGGCACGAACGTAGTTTTTAACGGAGCGATTGCTGGTTTCGGTGATGGGCGCCCCCCTGATGAGGCATTTTTGTGCTTAAATACTAATCCAGCTTTCCCTCATTGATGAGGCGTTCGACAATTTTGCGAAGTGCGATACATGATTCTGTATCGTGGCCGTTGTACTGGTGGTATCGCAGAAGACACCTGTGTCTTTCTCGTTCTGCCAAGGGAGCTTGCGGTTGTTCGGCTTCGTTATCATCTGACTTTCTGTCAGGAGGACGTGCTCGTAGGTGGTGTTGAGCAAAGTGAAAATTTCCTCTAGCCGATTCTTCTTCGGATCTCCGAAGTTGCTTCACCTACCTGAGTCCTTGCCCCTTTTGTTACTATTGCCGATCCTGGAAGTTGTCCTTCCGCTTGTTTCTTGCTTCGTAGGAGGAGCAGATGCGGGGTGCCGTTCGGTAAGGGCTTGATTTGTCGTCCTATTTGCTGGGAATCGGTCATAGTTTTGTGGCGAAGGCCGATCGGTCGTTGCTATTTTGCTCGGTGTTGCCTGAGCTGATCCTTTGGAGTTAAAATGTTTAGCCTTGGCGTGGATAGCCGCCTGTTTCATTAGCTCAGCGTAGGTGGTCCAGTTGCTACTATGGACTAGATAGCGAAACTGAGATGACCGAAGGCCGCTTTTGAAGGCACCGAAGGCTGCCTTATCGTCAGTTTCCAGGGCATCGGGAATACTCGTGGCTGAACCTAGTTGCATATTCTCTTAGATGCTCATTGTCTTGTTGCCGAACGGTAAAGTGGTCATGGCAGAATACAGGCGATCAGTTTGAATCATAAAATGGTTGAGGAAGGTTTGTTTCAACTGATCGAAAAAATCAACCGTACTTGGTTCCAGTCGGTAAAACCAATTTAAGGCAGCTCCGGCCATGGTGGAATGGAACAATAAGCATTGGCCTTCGTCGGTGAGCCCTTTGCAACCCAAAGCCGATTGAAAAGTATGGATGTGAGTTACAGGGTCTTCCACCCCCGAGTAGAACGATATTTGGAGTGCTTGGACCTTTTTCGTGTCTAAACGTTCGGATGCGATTGGTGAATGGCCCCGGCTGTACCTTTCCCCATTGGTGTTCGAGCTTGATTCTGTTGTTCCTCAATGCGGTTCATCTTCTGGAGAAGAAGACGGATGGTGGGGTCGGTGGAGGGGAGATCGTCACAGAAGGGTTCCTTCGCTCGGTTCTCCGTGTGTCGATCAGCATTGTGGCCCTGAGCCTCTTGATCTGCCGTTCGGCTGGAGTTCCTCTCGTAGCTTCCCTTATGCCGATCATATCGGTAGGAGATAGTGGTTCCTGGTGAAGTTGGAACGTAATCTGATTCGTCCGTTTCCTCCAGGCCGATTGCGCCATACCTTTGGCGCAAGGGGGACTTTGGTCCAAGCACCTCTAACCGCCGATCGTTGAGTTTCGCTCGGATCGAGTGGGTGAGGGCTGCCGTTCCTTGCGCCGATCGTTGATCCTCCGTATCGGAGTATACTTGGTATTCAAGGTGATGCTCCCTTGGGGAGGGTACGAATAGCCTTCGGGGGATGGCTTGCCTGTGGCTTGCTGCTTCCCTCTATCTTGAGTGTTGGGCTTCCGCACGCTTTTAAATGATTTCTCCTACCGAAGCTGCATGGTCCGTTCCAGACCGTCCTGCAGCTGGGTTGAGTGCGTTTGCTAATCATGCAGTTGCCTCTGGGTGTCATCAAGTTTGGAGGAGAGGATATTGTTGTGCTCCTGCATTCTTGCCATTTCCCTTTGTAGAGTTTCCATGCGAGCTTCCAAAGTGTTTGGCTGAACAGGCATCTCTGTCCGCGGTGTGTGAGGCAGGGGAGTTGGGCTTGGCTCGCCACGATGCCAAGGATAGGGCCATCGGCAGGGAGGGACGAAGATGGATTCATTTTTTGTCTCAGAGTTTTGAGATATGGGTTGATCGATAAGGATTCCCACAGACGGCGCCAATTTTTGGCACTAAAATTGAACAGATAGAGATGAGTGCAACTTACAAGTGATGTGGACGATCTAGAGATCGATTGAGTGCGTGACGCAGATTCTTCCCGTCCTTGGATGCTGATCCTGAATAGAAGAAAGCCGAGGCTCGTGAGGTCTATGGAACCGGTGTGGAACCAGCCTAAGACCCTCGATGCCAAAGTAAGGTTTGTTTCTAAGAGCTTTTGCTACTGACAATGTATTTAGCATAAAGTCAAGCTGAAAAGTCTTACCCTTGTATTGTAGTGAAGGGGCCTATTTATAGAGGGCATTTAGTATGCTCTTAGTACTTAATTTCGATGTGGGACTCGTGGGAGGGCCCTATGAGGTGTGACACGAGTCTTTAGATATTTCGGGCGGGCCTTTCAAGGTTGATTCTGCAGAATCAGTAGCAGGTACCGATTGTGGACTCTGCTAGGCGGTATCGACAGTTTGCTGCCTTGGGTCATATCATTGGTAGCCGATGTCGTTTGTTCGCAGCCTTGGGCAATTGAGGAGTTTCACTAATCCACATGTCACTGAATGAGTGGAGGGTCAGATATGATACAAACAACATTAAAATATGAATACTGCAATAAAAGAAGAAGATCGAAAATATACTGCAATTTCTAGAAAAACCAAAATTCTCATATGTGTAACAGAAAACTAATGAGGCCTTATATGTACAAGTAAAATAACAAATTTTAAAATTTTAAAATCCATAAATGAAATAAAAATCATCCTTAGTGGCATCACTTACATCTATGTTGCATACAAAGAAAATTGAAGATAAAAAAACTAAAGCAGGTACAATCATCAACTAGCAGCAATCAAGAACTCAAGCAAATACAATCATCAACTAGCAAAAAAGTCTGGTAAAATAAGTACAAAAATAATATATGAAAATGTCTACTAAAAAACAAATAATATATGGAAAGCATTGACAATTAGGGATTCACCTTTTGATTTTCTTTGTTTCTTCTTGCAATCATTTCATGGCTTCAAATTCCAGTAATTTGGAATATGAGAGAGATGGTGTGGCGTGGAGTGGAGAGGATCAGAGAGAGCACACAGTTGGCCTTGGCAAAGGAACGAATAAGTTGTAAAGAGTGAAGAAACAATTTGGGCAAAGAAGAAACAATTTGGCAAAGAAAAAAGAATAATCAATTTGGGCAAAGAAAAGAATAATCAATTTGGGAAAAGGAATGTTGAAACTTGGTTACCTGGGAGAGGAGAGCACGCCTTCTGTTTGTTGGGAACTTAGGCCATCTCCAGTCATGGGCTATATCCCAAATATAGCCCTAAAATAATGCAAAACTCATCTCCAGCCATGGGCTAAATAAAATTTTGGCCAAATTTGGAGGGCACATTTGGCCCTTTAACCCTCCAACCAGGCCACATATAGCCCACCTTTAGTCTAGGCCAAATTTTTGTGGGCCCATAGCATTTGCTTTTTAAAAGTCAAAAGTAAAGTAAGTTGATGTCATAGGTGGATATATATAATAAAATATGAAGGATCCTAAAATATAGCCCTGCATGGCTGGAGATAGAAAAATTTAGCCTGAACTATTCTTTAAAAAATTAATATTTTGGAGGGCTAAATTTTTAGCCCTGGACTACATTTAGCCCTATGACTGGAGATGGCCTTAGGAGAGGAAAACAACCTGTTGTAAAATAACAATTCTTTCCTAGGTATAAAAACCCAAACAAAAATACTCAATATCTCAAATACTAATTAGTAAGTTACTTATGTCTAATACTTAATTTTCCTATTATACTATGTAAGGATACCAATATGCCCATCTACTAGGTCGATATCCATTCCGACCAAAAAAATTGTTTATTGTGATGGATATGTTCAAGGCTTAACATGATTTTTTATTATTTCTTTTTCACAAACGACAACATATTTACACGATGCTTGAACTCCGTCGGCTATCTATAATTGGATATCGAACCAATTATGAATATAATTATCATTATTTATATGAGTTGAACTTAAAACCTCTTACGACCAGCTATAAAAATCATGCAAGTACGGTGCACTATTTAAATATGTGATTTCACGTTTAACAATTCTTTCGATCCTTGACAATTGCTGACACATAGGAATTTAGAACTTACAATATTGCTGACACCTAGGAGTTTAGAACTTACATTTTTAGGTTTTGCAAGCAACTTCACATTTTTGCACTTCTCTTCCTATTCATGTTTCTAGTTTGTAACTTCCTTCTTTTGAAATTAGTGAGACCATCGTCCTTCTTGGGTGTGTGATTATTCTTTTGCATCTATTTCACCAAATTACTGCGTGTTTAATTATGGTGAACTCAATTTGTACTTAATCCAACATTTTCTTAATATTATATATTAAATACATCTAAATTCATCACTAACCATAAAAATTTACCTTTCCTTTCCAAGAGGAACATCACGATTTTCATCATTTGTCTCTGAGGTGGTTTGGTTCTCTCTCTATCTCTCTCTTTGCTCCACATCCAAGATGAACAAGATTTGATACATACCTTTTTTCGATTCCAAATTTCTTGACTTTATACTCTCCCCTGTGATTTCTCTCTCATCTATTATAATGTTGTTTGCCTCAGTAAACTCAAGAATTGTTTTCTGACAGTAATTTACTGTCCTCCACAGGGGTGGAACCACAGCCAGTAACTTGAACAAAAACTAATGATAAACCACAAGAAGTTGATGAGTTTTGGTTTTTTCTCAAAGTGCTATCTTCTTTTCTTTCTCTGCCGACATTTTTTTTTGGGTGAAATTAGGCCTGTAAAATGGGCCGGGCCGGGCCAGCCCGGCCCTAAGAAGTGTGAGCCCAAGCCCTATCTTTCACGGGCTTTTTTGGTCCTAAACAACTATCGGGCCGGGCCGGGCTAGCCCTCTATGAAATATGCAAAGCCCAGGCCTTGCCCACGGGCCAAACTATTTCGGGCTTTCAAGACGGTCCTATATGGCCCTTGTCTCTATTAATATATATATATATATATCAGTCCGATCTCTTGGACTACAGGGTCCAAGAGATTTGTGGTCACTTACGTTGGATGCAAATTCAACGGTTCACTCACTCTTGCACTCCTTTAAGAAACTTTTTTGAACCATTGGATTAATATCCAACGGTGGGTGACCACAATTTCTTGGACTCCTGTGGTCCAAGAGATCGGGACTGATATATATATATATATATATATAACATTATTTTTAATAAAAATATATGTATTACATTATTAAGACACAATTCCAATCCGAAAACAATAATAAATCTTCAGATCAATATAATATTTAGAGATTATAAATGCCAATGAAGGCATTTACCAAAAATCTCAACTAAAATTTATGCTAAATTCCAAATGAGGCATTCGGCAATCCAGCAAGAACTTCAAATGGAAGGCCCATATACAAATGCCTGCTGACCTTGCCAAACTTATGAGCAGAAAGCATTGGTTAAAGTAAAGCTATTTATAAAGGAAAAAACAATTGTGTTGATGTGTGAAGTCGATGTGGGACATAAATATATACCACCCCCACTTACTCTTTCTTTTTCTTCCTTCCCAGCCTCCTCCACTTTATCTTTCTTCCTTCCCCGACACACGCCTATGTTTTTCAGAATGTTGATAATCTATAGCTTCTTTTATTATGACTTGGCACTTATAGACTATTCTTTTTAGCATGACCTTTGAATGAGTTATAATACCTATTGTGGCTTCTTAGATACTTAATACAAATGATTAGCTACTAATCATACAAATGATTAGCTACTTACTTATAAAAATGATAATTATGAATATATTTCATTTGTACCTTAGCTTCTTCTAATAGTTTGGTTAAGAGATTGGCAGTGAAGTATGTGGCTTCAAGTGAGTGCTCCACGAACATGATCCATGGGATCATCTTGCAAACTAATGGTGAAGGGGATGAGGATCCGATATATCCAATCCAAGTACTCATTGAGAATAAAATATGTTAAATAGTTAAATGCTTGTTTTAAACTCATGTCGTTCCCACTGCAACATCATTGATTAGTCTAGCCAATGTAAAGAATCCAATATAATTTCACCGTGAAATTATCCGCTGTCTCTGGCAAAAGGTTTTTGAAGAAGAAAAAAAACCTATATGGCCCACCATCTAATGTTAATATTATCTTAAGTTTATTTGTATTCTTTTTCAAGAACAGTACTCAAATCGGAAAAAAAAAAAAAAAACAGAAATATATTGTTCTTGTGTTTACAACTAATATATATATATAACTTAATTATTTATATTTTTGCACTAAGTATGCCAAAAATTGCATTTTAGAAGCTTATACGAATATTTTAATGAATTCAAACTGCAAAAGTAAGATATAAATTCTTGGTCCCATCCTTGGTCCTCCACGTCTGCTCCATCCAGTTGAGTTTCAATTTTTTTTTTTTTTAAAAAATAAAATTTGTAGAGCAAAAGTATGACAGATCACCACGTAGGACCTCGACCCGCCTACTCGTGTCTTGTATGGATTAGTGAAAAGCTTTTGAAAGCCCTAAAATAGGCCTTTTCTTTTAGACTAGATCTAATAATATTTTAGAGGGGACGAAAAACTAAAGGCGGTTTTCAGGAAGGCGGTGTACTGCTAAAAATAAAGGTCGTCAATTGTATTGGCACTTTTGTGTCAATGCAAACCTTAAAAAAAAAAAAAAAAACATATTTGTGGACGCTGGAAGTAATGTGGAGCATGACTTTGGAAGGGTAATAATTTTTGTTGTACTTAATCCAACATATTGTTAATATTATATATTAAATACATCTAAATTCATCATTAACCCATAAAAATTTACCTTTCCTTTCCAAAAGGAAACATCATGATTTTCTTCATCTGTCTCTGAGTGGTTTGGTTCTCTCTCTCTCTCCCTCTCTAAGCTCCATATCCAAGATGAACAAGATTTGATACATCCTTTTTTTCAATTCCAAATTTCTTGACTTTATACTCTCCCCTGCAGGAACGGATTCAGGATTTCAAAATAGGGTGGGCTAGATTTACCTTATTGAAGTGTTAGATTTTAGACTTGGTTAAACCCTTAAGTGAGGCTTATGAAATTGATCATATATATAAATTTAATTTAAGAACATATCATTTTTATTTTATTTGTTTAAAATGCCTATTTTACACTAACAATGCCAACTAAGGTCTACCATGATGAACAAAAATGAATTAAGAGAAAAGAAAATTCATAAGAAAATTCAAAATGAAAATTTATCATCACAAAGATAGAGTCAGATAGACACACGGCACCTACAGGTAAGACTACAATTATCCAATTAGTTTAATTGATATTTATGCTCTAAATGGGCTTAACATTAACACTAATTAGAAGAAAGAAAGAAAAAACTCGATAGCCCAAGTTGTACAAGTCATAGTTCCGTGCCTGCCCATCATCGACGATAGCACGTGCTTCTCTTTGGACCAAAGGTTGATGTGGATATTTTTGGCCTTACGATCAGCCGGCGATCTATTTTATGGAATGGGCATTTTGGTTTTCATAAAGCGACGTCGCGGCAAAGGTAATGCCAAGAAATATGGGGCCCTCCTGGATAAAGTTTTTTAGCTGTCCTCATTCCACAATTTGCAAGGTGTTGAATGGCCAGAAATCACTTGGGTTCTTAGGTATTCTACCTCGCATTTGTGCTGCTCTTCCCATTATACAGGTATATAAGATCGTACTTCTTCCACGTAATTAAATATCTTATCCTGAAAATAATATAATTAAAAAAAACTATTAGTCATGCCGCCATGTCAAAAACTGGAATAATGATTTGCCTTGTCTAGACTTGGCAACATACATAAACATATATCTTTATATGTTAATAATGATTTAATATTGGTTACACAGTAATCAAATTTTAACTGTTGGCTTTAAATGTGTTCAGGCAATCATACTCACTGGACAACATACGTACTTTGGTAACATATACAGTAATCTTTTTTTTCTAATTCCAATCCAATATACTTTACCGGCTTATAATCTCTACCGATGGCTCGATCATCGATCGGCATGCTAAAATAGAGACCGCACTTAAAAGATTGCTTAAATATGCTCTGGACTTCCTTCCATTCATCTTTGCTGCTCATAAGTTTCAATCTTATCTTTCACATTTAAAGAAAAAAATAATCAACTTGTTCTTAATTTGCTTTTAACCTCCACAAAGTTTGCTTTAATTAATGTTAATTATGTTTAGTTACTTGCGGAAACCTTGAGAATCATAAGATTATATTTTCCATGAACTATATATTGATTATTAACTATGTGCTTGTCGCTCCTTCTCGGCTATTCAGAGCCTTGTGGTACTATTTTGCTGTGGATCGAAAGATAGTTTGTTGGGAGGAGCATGTTTGTAAATTCTATAAAAATATGTGTGGTCGTGAAAAGCTTGATCCTTTATTCTATTGCCACCGTTTTTCTAATCCAAGACCAGTGAAAATGTATTTGGTGGGCCGGCAAAATTTGAGGTTTGTATATTTATAAGGCTTTTTAACTTTTCATGATGATCCCCCAAAAATAAATAAATCATGTTTTGATCCCATAGTATACGTAGTAAACACGTTCTAATGCTAAGGGCTAGTTTGGCGTTGCTGTGCTTTTAAAAAAAATTGTTTCTGCTGTGCTGCGATAATAATCAGCTGTGAAAAAAAATAGCTAGACGTTTGGTAAACTGTATTTGAAAAACTACTGTGAGCAATCAAAATTTTTGGTAAATTTTTATCAGAAGTGTTTTTAGTGTGTATAATGACAAAAAAAGATATGAAGATGAAACTGTTTGTTTTTCTCTTCATTCTTTTTCTACTTTAAAAAAAAAACCAACTTCACTACATAAATTTTTTCCTTTTTTTAATTTACATTTTTTATCAAAAAATTTAATTTTAAAAATATTGTGATATTAATAAAATAAAATAAAAAATATATATATATATAGTTATATTAATAAAATATAAATATACAAAATTAAAATTAAAAACAAACACCATCTCTCTCTCTCTCTCCTCTTCTCTTCTCCATCGCCTCAAAACACCAAAAAAAAAAAAAACCCAGATCAAGAATTTTAAAAGCAAAAACTCAATCCAAACCCAGATCAAGAGAGGTTTGAGTTCATGGTCCGTTGCTCTATGTATGTGAGAGGGATTGTAAGATTGGATTTTATTTGGTGGGAAGTTGGGGGTTTGATTTTCTTTGGCTGGACACGACGGAGTGGGAAGCGGGGTTTTGGATCTTTTGTGAGTGCTTGAATCTTAGATTCTTGAACTATTCTTCAAGGTTGTAGGGGCTTCTTCTTCGCTTGAGTATAATTCTTCTTTGATTTGATGGGCTGCTTCTTCTCATTTCTCTCTGTACTTTTTTTATTCGAAAATTTTATCGTCTTCCCTTTCTCTACGCACTTTGATTCGAGGGGTTTGCAGATGGGAGTTGTGTAAGGGACAAGGACTGTCCATTTGAAAAATAAATGAGGGCAATATGGGAAAGCCAAAGTTTCATTAAAACCATCGGTTAATTTTTTTTTTATGCAGCTTTTGAAAGCTGCCTTCTCCCTGCTTTGAAAAAACAACGGTTGCTGACTGCAATTTAAAAAAAAAGCTGATTCTTGATGTTTACCAAACATCTTAGTTTTGAAAACTTTTTTTTAAAGCTGTTTTTTAAAAAAGGGAAACAAGAGGAGATAAATTATTTAAAAAGCAGCTTTAAAAAAAGTAGCTTTTTCTGGGGCCTCCTCCACAAAAAAGGAAACAAGAGGAGATAAATTATTTAAAAAGCAGCTTTAAAAAAAAGTAGCTTTTTCTGGGGCCTCCTCCACAAAAAGGGAAACAAGAGGAGATAAATTATTTAAAAATCAGCTTTAAAAAAAAGCAGCTTTTTCTGGGGCCTCCTCCACAAAAAGGGAAATAAGAGGAGATAAATTATTTAAGGCAAGAACCATCCTTAAGCTGTTACCAAGGTCTTAAATATCGATAGTTTCAGAAATATCGGTGGTTCAAAAACACGGAAATATCGATGGAAATATCGGGAAAATATCGATATCGATAAAAATTGAATAAAACCACGGAAATTGTGATAAATACATGGAAATTTTTAATGAAACTTTAGAAGAAGTTTATTTAGTCAATCATCTATTATTTTGACACAAAAAATTGGAAGGAAATGCATTGCATAGTGGGTTTGAGTGATTTAAGTTGATTATATTGCGAGCTGACAAACTCTGTGACTTAGAAAATTTGGAGTAATTAATGAAATAGAATTAAACACCCCCTAGTAATTTATTTATTATTTTTTAGTACAATATTTTACACTTTATAAATTGCATGGTAAGATACATGAGTAACCTTATTTCACATTATTCACTGGACATGGTACACGTTATTATATATATATTATTTATCAAAATTTGAAAAATAATTAAAGATGTAAACCAACTTGATTTTTCATGAAAATTAGGCACTTTACCATGCTTAAAAAATAATAGTGAAGATTGAAATTAACTAAGAACATAAATAAATTATCCAAGGAAGAATTAAATAGTAAATAAAGAAAATAATTATAGAGATTTAAGTAATTAAGCAACAATTTGAACAGGAATTTAGTATGGTTCGGTGTTCGGTGCTTGATATTGAAATCGTCGGTTAAACCAAACTAAACCGGTGAGTGATACTCAGAAATACTAATAAAATATTAAAAACTGTTAAAGCACATGCATACTAATAAAATATTAAAAATTGTTAAAGCCCATGAATAAAAAGTAAATATCGAAAGCCATCTTCTTTTCTTTTTCTATTCTTCCCACTTACCTAACCTAACATCATTATAATATTAAAGTTTTGTATTTTATTTCTATTTCTGCGCACCGCACCTGATCTATCTCTTCTACTACCTCTCCCTCTTTCTCTATCGCTCCCCTTCTCCCTCCCCATCCTCAACTCAGATTCTCTTTTTCTTTTTGAACTGCAACACCAGCAAAGCTCCAGACCACACACATACTCTGCTTCGATGATACAGGCCACAGCTCTCTCTTGCCCAAAGCCTTAATTGCCACCATATGGAGAAAATTCTGATGCTTCAACCACTCTCTCTGCAATTTCTTTGTCTTTGAGCCCAGATTTCATGGCATGACTCAGATCTCACCTCTGTGCACCTCAAAACCTGAAACCACCTCTGGCGTGGTGGTCAAGCGCCTACAGATCTTAGAATGGGGAAGGGGTTTGAACCCCTGCATGCTCAGTGAGTTTTTCTTTAATTTTTGAAAGTTCATATCGCGATATTATCAATAATATCGCGATATATTGACCAATCGCAACTGCCACTTGGACGAAAATATCGTTATCAAAATATCGGCGAAATTATCGAGATAAATATCGGCGAAAATATCCTATCATTAATAAGCTCTCTCTCCATCCATCTTATATGAATCATCTCTTTAGTCTCAGGTTAGCAGGGGGCTTCTCTTCTCACTAGGACTTGCTAATTATATATCCAACTTTTCTGGTACTATAGCTTGTAACATGCTTCTTGCTGCTGCTCATACTTCATAGGACATCTCCTATCATTAATAAGCTTCAGTTATGGCGGACTCCACACCACAGCCATAAGGTTAGCTAGTTTTTTCTTCTTCTTTAATTCCTGATTGAATGGTCAGAGTTTCTTTCTCTAACTCTTAGAACACTTTTCTCCTTCTTGGCTACTATTCGCAGGAGTACGTACTGAATATTATTTGGAGCTGTGGTTTAAGGAGAGCGAGCTACTTGGTTTTGTGAATAATTCGTACACTTGAGAAAGGATCTTGCGTCATAAATAAGCTCGAGACATGATCAATCATGTTGATGAAGTATCAATTGAGTTAAGGTTAATTTCTTTATGTACTCTAAGACCTTTTTCTTTTTCATTTTTTTGAGCAGAATTTTCTTTTTCATTAAACAATATAGGCTCTCGCATTTGCAGTGGCTTAAACATATTTTATTAGGATCTCCACGTACGTATCGTAGATGGCTTTAATCCAATCCACCATGACCAATTAAACAACTTTTCTAATAATAATAATAATAATGCATGGGCATTCGTGTGCCTATTGACCTTTTTATTTATTTATTTTATTATTTAGTAAATTAAATTAAAATTTTGAAAAGAAAACTGAAAAGTGAGCAATGTGGATTGAGTGGGGAGTGACTGCTTTCATGTAATTATTTAGGTGGAATTTGTTTTTTTATTTTATAATTTAGAAAATTAATGTTTACTATTTTACCCTTATTATATTAGATTATGATCTTTTATCATCTATATATATAAAGCAAAAGGCAGAGAATGGTGAAACATTCAAATACCAGAAAATGTCCTTGGTTAATACAAACATTAAGAATTGAAATTATTAATTAAATGAGGATCCTATGGTAAATTCACACTTTTTCATATTAAAAAAATTTAAAATTAAAAGAAAAATTAGATAATGGTTCCTCTTTTTATGGAACACAACTACCAATTATCTTTTTAATTCTAAAATAAATTTAAATTTTTTTAAAAAAAGCCTCTTGCAGGCGCGAAAGCGCGTGCAGAGAGGCTAGTTTCTATTATGCAAGGACATAATAAGGGGTTTTGAATGTTTCACCGTTTGAGGCCTTTGTCTTCAGACGTCTGGACATTATTAATGTGTGAACGTCATGTATTTTCCACTATCCCTACTTACTTTCCTCTTAATTTACAATGGTGTTTTCAATTTAAAAAAAAAAAGAAGAAGAAAGAACTGTGTATATATATAAAGAAAATAATAATAATAAGCTATATATATATATAAGAAAATAATAATAATGAGCTAAACTAGAACAAATTTGGGTTTTTAAATAAATAAAAGCTACGTTTCGTCTCCAGACCAAGACAAAAGCACATGTTTTTAGAAAATGCGAATTTCGTATATATAGTACGGAGAGCTTTCATTGAGTGATCTTTCAAATAAGTTTATTTGAGGGATATTCTTGTAGAGCTCACTCAGCATTGTATTTCACTAATCCAAATGTTCTATTTTGTAGATATTCATTCAAAGATCATCTTTATAAAAAAATCACTTGAATCCCATATCATTTGACTACTTAATTAAATTATTAAAATTCAAGTACTTTCTTAAAGCACCGTATTCATTGATTTCGTTGGTCTCAATTAGATTCCTTAATGATTTTAAATATGCATGATTTTTTGTAAGGATGATCTCTAAATGAATATGTGAAAAATAGATGGTTTGGATCATTGAAAAAAATTTCGTAGGGTACCCTAAAGGGTGTTCCTCAATAGACGGGGAATATATTTATATGGTTGTTAGGAAAAATCTATTTTATTGCTTGATTAATTATAGGGCCTTTCAATATAGACCCAGTCAACGACCAAAATGTTAATTTTTCTTTCTCTTGGACGCAATTTTATATTTGTTAATTTGTTGTGTCTTGTTTAGTAATCTAGATGAGGAGGGGGAATCTTCCAAGTTCAAGGAAGTTGTTAAAGCATATCAGACTCATCATCAGCCAAAAATATTTCCGAAGTGGGATATCATATTTACAGTAGCATCTGCATTTGCTGTGTTCGTTGATCCTTTGAGCTGCTACATTCCCATCATCAACGACGATCGTACGTGCTTCGATTGGGACAGAAAGTTGGCGTGGATAGTTTTTTACTTACGATCAGCTGGCGATCTATTTTATGGAATTGACATTTTGGTTTTCATAAAGCGACGTAGCGCCAATGTTAATGCCAGGCCATTTGGGGCCTCCCGGACAAAGCATTTTGGCGGTCCTCATTCCAAAATTTGGAAGGTGAATGGCCAGAAATCACTTAGGTTCTTAGGCATTCTACCTCGCATTTGTGCTGCTCTTCCCATTATGCAGGTATATAATATCGTACTTTCTTCCACGTAATTAAATATCTTATCCTGAAAATAATATAATTATAAATAAAAAAACTATTACTCATGCCGCCATGCCAGAGTTATGCTGTCAAAAACTGGAATACTACCTTGACTAGACTTGGCAACATTAACATGCATAAACATTTATCTTCATATGTTAATAATGGTTTAATATTCGTTACACAGTAATCAAATTTTAACTGTTGGCTTTAAATGTGTCCAGGTAATCATACGCACTGAACAATTCATTAATCTTTTTTATCTAATTCCAATCCAATATACTTTACGGGCTTATAATCTCTACCGATGGCTCCAACGGCATGCTAACATAGAGACCGCAGTAAAGAGATTTCTTAAATATGCTCTGGATTTCCTTCCATTCATCCTTGCTGCTCATGTAAGTTTCAATCTTATCTTCCAAATTTAAAGAAAATAATAATCAACTTATTCTTAATTTGCTTTTAACCTGCACGAAGTGTGCTTTAATTAATGTTAATTATGTTTAGTTACTTGCTGAAACCTTGAGAATCATAATATATATATACACACACAATATTATATAGAGGCATTTAGATTTTAGGGGCTACTCCTACATATGCACTCTAACAAAAATGTATTATATACATATATACAGTCCTATTCTCCTGGACTCTATAGTCCAAGGACATTATGGTCACCCACCTTCAGATAAAATGGTGGAGAAAAAACTAACTTAAAAGTCAATTTTTTTTTTTTTTACTGCTTAATATATTAATTTAACTTAAACAAAAACTGAAAGTAAAAGAAAAAAAAAGTCACTAGGTGTTTGGAGAATTAAAAATAAAATAGAATTTTATCCAAACAGAGGTTAAATTAATATATTATGAACCCTAAACCCTAATTCCTTCATCCAAACGAAGCTTAAGTTA
This sequence comes from Prunus yedoensis, assembly GCA_005406145.1. Classification (NCBI taxonomy): domain Eukaryota; kingdom Viridiplantae; phylum Streptophyta; class Magnoliopsida; order Rosales; family Rosaceae; genus Prunus; species Prunus yedoensis. Next base: position 31,784 of record BJCG01001685.1, on the reverse strand, counting down.
ATATATTATGCATTAAAAATAAAATAAAATAGACTTTTAAGTTAACTTTTTCTCATACATTAGATTAGATCTAAAGATGGGTGACCACAACTCCCTTGGACCATAAAGAACAAGATTATACATACAAATACAATATATATAATCTAAGGCTGAGTGTCATTACAACTCGTTTGTTAGTGTTATTTTCCTCCCTTTCAATGGAATCTCATTAGAGTGTTATATAAGATGATATAATTAAGAATGCCAATGATCTAGCCCAGTGGAAAAAGGACCTTGATTTGCAGACCAGATGTCTCAGATTCAAATTTCCACGACATCATAATTGTGTGTGTGTGAAATTTCCCTCCACTCTAGTTTAGACTATCACTTATACTAAAAAAGATGAGATAAGAATATATAAGAGATATTTAGTTACACCATTTAAATTCTATAAAAAAAACCAAAAAATGACAGCAAGCCCTATTGAATTTAATTTTGATTATTAAATTACTTTGATATCTTATTGAATGTTTTGAGTTTTTTTTATGAGGATCGATGGCAGTGTCACGTCCCGAACCCGGGGGTCGGTTGAAATCTCGTGCCCGGTGCTTGAGAAAATAGAAAGTAAAATAAAATAAAAAGAAATACAAAGAAAGCCGAAATAGGGGTTTAAAATAAACTTTTGTTATAAAAATAGTTCCAAAATCTTACAACTTCACAATAAATAAATAGAGCTCTATCACTCTCATCTAATTCAGCCTCAACTGGTTTAGTCCTTCTCTTGCCCATTAATTCATCGGAAAAATTAAACAGGGTGAAGGATGAGCAACCACCGCTCAGTGAGTAGATTATGTAATATGTCAGTCAAGCGATGCCGTTTTACACACTCTAGAAAATATCATGAAAAGATACACCAATCCAAATCATATCACATTATCCCTTCATATCTCGGTTATCCTTCATAGCATGTAACCAACTACATGACCCCTATTGGCCTCATTGCCCTATGTCCCCGTGTGGTACATCTATCCCTCGGATACTCCAACATTGAAGTTCTCACGTTCCATGAATAATACATACTTCATAAATATTCTAATCAATATATATATATAGTGTGAAAGATTGCACCAAATTAGACATGCTTGACTTAAAATAGAGAGATATTTGTAAATAGAACAAATCCACGATAATTCATGGTTTTCATATTTTATCACAAAATAAGAACTTTTAGAACACATTACATAAGCCACTCACCTCGATAATAAAAACCCTTAAACACATTACCTATCTCCTCCAATATCAAATTTCCTTGCATCTCTCTTTAATCCTCTCTAACAACTATCATGTTGCATGCATGTTATCTCTAGATGTAGAAGTAAACAACTTGTAAATGCAAGCTCCCTATTTATACTAGAATAAAGTCGGCAACTATCATTCTATTATTGGTTGATATGTTTGCTGGTTGAAGATAAGTGCTAACATTTGGTATTAGGATAATATTTTGATGAAGTAAAGATAGCTAGCCACTTGGATAACAAGGCAACAACCTTGTGTGTTTACATGTCCCTTAAGCAACCAAGGAATGGTGCCACCTCCAGCTTATGTTATCCACCTCATGCTTCTTATATACATATTTAATATAATAAAATACATATAATTATTAAAATGGTAAAAAACAACTATATATATAATCAATTTAAATATATAACTAAATAGGCAGCAAAATATTTATTCTTCATATATTTTTAAAAAATACGAGTCTTCACAAGCAGATTTGTAATTTATAGGAAGTTCGAAGCCTTTTTGTTATGTTGTAAATGGATTTTGGGCGTGTTTCTAAAGTCCATTTCATATGAGGTTTTAATTTGGGCCCCTATTTTGAGTATAATAGTGAATTTCCCAATATATAAATGAGAAAACACCCAAAAAAAAAATTGAAAACAAGGAAATGAGGTGTTGGGCCGTGGAGGGTTAAACAATAATAATTATTGCTATTATTATTAGTATCATTATTCTTGTTCTTACTCTTATTATTTTCATTATTTTCAAATTTTCAGTGAACTATATGCATATATTGATTATTAATTATGTGCTTGTCGCTCCTTTTCAGCTATTCGGAGCCTTGTGGTACTATTTTGCTGTGGACCGAATGATAGTTTGTTGGGAGAAGGCTAATGGTCAACATCCTAATAATTTGGATAGTCGTTTAACGCATGAGTCTTCATTTTATTGCCGATCAACTACACAAATTTTACAGAAGGAGTGCGCTGTACAACTTTCAGCAAATGAAACAAATTTTCCTTTCGATTTTGGTATATATCTATCCGCTCTCCAATCTAATATGACATTGACAAGCTCCAGAGATCTTCTAGTGATGATTTTACAATGCAATTGGTGGGGCCTGCGAAATCTGAGGTTTGTATGTTTATAAGGCTTTTTAACTTTTCATGATGATCCCCCAAAAATAAATAAATCATGCTTTCATCCCATAATTACAATGTACAAGGATGTCATAGTAGTAAACACGTTCTTACATTTCTATTTTTTATTTATTTTTAAAACCGTTCTTATATTCTAACACTACCAATTAATTTTATTTATATATAGAATTTCACGCAAAGTTTTAAACCCATCAATTCTTCCTTGTGTCGTCTAAGGAAATTTCTTTGACTTTGAAAATTTCTTTATCTTATATCAAATTGCATCTCCAAAGGGTTTAATTTTATTTAAACCTATCAATAATTCTTCCCTGAGCATCTCCAACCGATATATCAAATTGCCACATGGACATAAAATGACAAAAATTGAAAGGATTCTTCCCCCCTCCCCCCTCCCTCCCTCCCTCCCTCCCTCCCTCCCTCCCACTTTGAGCTAGGAAGCAGATGGAATTTTCATTATAACATACGATATACACTTATCAAATATATTGCTTCTTCATTTTCTTTTTGCAGTTCTTTTGGTTCAAACCTCGATACCAGTTACGTTACGAGCGAAATCATCTTTTCGATTCTGATCTCTATAAGTGGCTTGGCACTATTTTTAGTATATCTCACTTCAAGGGTGCAGGTTGGTGTTTAAACAAAATTGATGTCTTTTTTTTGTTTGACAAAGCGATATTTTAAACTAATTTATGTCTTTAAACTTGAAGCTCCTCCATATAAATTTCCGTATTAATTATTGTGCATCTATAAAATTAATAATTATACGTAGGGGTCGAAAAAAGAGTCAGATCAACTCAAGTTGCAACAGAAGATTGAAACAATATATCCGGACATAATAGAGCAAATGCGTAATATGTGCCGTCTCCGCTTGGCTTCACTGAACAAAGTAAGTAGTTCGATTAATTTGCTCAGATTCTTTCTATTAAATTTTGTTCAGCATTATTAAATTATATATATATTGGTAGGTGCGGTTGCTTGAAAATACAGATGAGAGAGTGTTAAAAGCAATCTGCCAGTATCTTAAGCCGGTGACTTATGGCGAGGATGTTTATATCATTCGAGAGGGAGAACCACTTCGAAAGATGTTTTTCATCACACGAGGCATTGCATTGACCTACACAACTATTACGGGTGGAACAAATGTGTGCAAGTCCCTTGAGAAAAGTGATTTTTATGGAGAAGAACTTCTAAATTGGGCATTCAAATTTTGCTCATTTTCTGAGTTACCTATCTCCTCTACAACTCTTTTGTCCGAAACAAAGGTTGAAGCATTTTCAATTAGGGCCCACCATTTGAAGTCAATTTTTGCTCAATTTTGGTGGCATTTTCAGAGAGAGCTTCCTCGTTCTCAATTGGAGCATTTTGCAGCTTCTTCTATACAGGCATTTTGGCGCCGCCGTTGTGCAAAGGGTAAGAGAGCATCTTTAAAGGGAGCACGTTCTCAATCGGAGCATTTTGCAGCTTCTTCCATACAGGCATTCTGGCACCGCGTTCGTGCAAAGGCTAAGGGCCCATTTAGATGGGACAAACTACGACATTAAATTAGCCAAAACTACAACATAAAAAAAAGAGAGTGTAATAAGCACATAAACCAACTACGTTTTTTTTCCCTTATCTTGTGTGGGTATTTTGTTTGTGTGTGTTGCTTTGTTGTTTTTGATTGTTTACCATTTGTCGTCCTTGGTTCGTTCCCTTCATATGTCGAGGTGTGGACTGCTTTGAATTTGTTTTGGACCTTGTAACACTCAATAATTTATTGTTTGTTTTGAGTGTTTTTTAACAGTAATGTTTCGGGCACCAACTCTTTTACAAACTTTTGGTTACCAACTGATGTGGCATATGACATGGCAATACATGTAATTTGCCACATCATCTTTTTAATTACCCAAAATTTAAAGTTTTAACTAAACTTTAAAAAAATAAAAAATAAAAAATGTTTTCAAACTTGCTCATCGAGGATCTATGGTGCTCCCTCTGAACCCTAGTAATAGTTGGTGTTGGGTTCCATGGCTATCAACCAAGCACATATATTGCAGACTGGGCAACGAGGAAGACGCACCTCTGGTTTGGTCCGAAGCCCTTCATCTTTCTTGATGGGGTTCTCATAGTTGATGGTCTTCCAAATTCATCAAAGTTAAGACTCAGATCTGGTTTCTTCTACTAGTTTCTATATGTGTATTAAGTTTATTATGGTGACGGTCATCTGGGTTTGTGAATTAGTATTATTGCTTTTTCTTCTTTGCACTCCTAAAGATACATTGAAAATTTTATGTTATGGCTCGGGATACCATGAAAAAGAAAAAGGAACAATATTGATCTTATGGAATTACATATATAGATGAGTATTCCATGCAACTGATATTTTTGTTTTCTTTCATGTAATAAAAAAAAATTTGATGGTGTTCTTCCATCTGGATTTTTTTCCCTAAATTTTTCTGAAAAATTTGAGTGATGGTGTGGTGACTACGAAAGAGGCTATGGAGGAGCTGTGTGGAGCGGCAATGGAGGGCGTACCGTTCATAGGTCGGGGCTGGGTTCCATGGATGAACGATGGTGGAGATGATTGTTGAGGAGATAAACACATAAAATTTATAAAAATTAATACCAGGTTAATACAAAAATAAGAAATATTAGAGTTTAGGGTTTAAAAAAACAAGACAAAATAAATTGAGGATGCAGCACATGACTTGGATTGACATGTCATATGCCACGTCAGTTGGTAACAAAAAGTTGGGAAAAGAGTTGGTGCCCGTAGCATTACTGTTTTTTTAAACTGCTTTTCTTCGGCCTTGGCCCGTTTAGTATACATACTTGTTTTGGCTTTGTACAATCCACTAGGTTTCTTGTTAAGTAATGATCTTGTGACTCAGTAACACCTTTGAATAATGACAAATTTGCTTGCTAAAAATATTAAGTGTCTTTTAACCTCTAGGCAATAGTTATTGTAAGAGTGTTTTCATTTGGCTAATTTACACAAACACTGTTTTTGCATTTAATAATAATAATAATAATAAAGATAGAGTGCTACCATTTTCACCTCTGTCTTATTTCCCCACCCATCTTATCTTCAAAATTTTAAAGACAAATTTACTCCTTTGTAAAATGACTTTTAAGAACTTTAAGAAAAAACCTGTAAAATGCCCTTCTCCTTTGAGCTTCCTCCCTGCTAGCTCCCCCAACTTGTTTTTATTTAATTTTTAGTTTTTTGAAAAGGGGTAATTACAATTTTGGTCACTGGGTTTAGGCTCAAATTTAAATTTGGTCACCAAAATTTCAATTTTTCAATTTTCATCACTGTACTTGCAGTCGCTAACAAATCAAGTCGAATCCATCAATTTCGTCAGTTAAGTCCTAAAACAAAAAGAAAAAAAAAAAAAAAAGTATACTGGTTATGTGCTTTTTTAACATAATCAACATCAGGATGAATCAAATTAGCAACCAAATCCAAATTCCACCCAGCTTTCTCCATGAAAGTTATCAAAATTTCAGTAATTCTGTGTGTTAATCTACAATCATCATGTAGAACCGAATCAAAGACTCTAACGGACAACAAAACTTCACAAGAAGAGTTCAAAGTAGCAGATAACCTCCTAGATAGTTTCAAATTAGACTTTTGAATCTCACCCAATTTTTCCCTCAGAGCCATAACTTCATTGTCTTTTTTTATCAATTTCTGTATGTAACCTGTTGGACATGGTTCCCAAAGTCCTAAGCTCGCTCTGATTCTCTTGCACCTGAGCTTCCAAGCTTAGAGCTCTTAAGTAAACTAGCTTAACAAACTAACAGCTAAGCTTAACAGTAACTAGAACACGTGACCTTTAATCTAATTTTGCCTCCACAAGTTTGATCTTAAGCACCTAACAAAAAAATGTAGAAAATTTGAGGCAGAAAAATGGAGGAGCAATAAACTTGAGGCAGAAGTAAAGCCGTAAGTGCTAAATGTGGTAAGGTAATCAATTGATTAATTTATCTCTCATGAATGACTGACCTTTCTTGATGCTCAAAGCCCCATTTTCTCATGATTCATGAATGACCTAAGCTCCATTATACTTAATCAGATCATATATAATTAATCCTTCAATTTCTGAAAAAAAAAAAAAAATCCTTCAATTTCAATTTCGTCATACAGATTAGCACATCGCATGGAAATTTGCATGTTCGATTTTCTTTGATTGGAAATAGAAATTTCTGTAACATCATATTACTACTAATTGCAATTTACATGCTACATACATACGAGGTTAATTATTATTTCCCACTCGCACTTGAATATTATTAAGGCCTATTAGTCAATTATTAGCAACCCCAAAACAAAGTTTGAGTTGCTTGCTATTTGTTTATTGCATTTCGCATTTGATTTTGGTGGCTTTTAAACATGACATTTATAAAACTATAATATGACAGATGTCACTATAAAACCATGGCCATAATTTGAGTTATATTAACTTGTCATTGTGCCTCACATTTCGGTTTCCAAATCAAAAGCGGATGTATTTTCAGTTCGGGCCGCGGGCGGGTGCTCTTCGTTTTCTCCAGATCCCTCAATTGAAGTTTTCTATATATATACAAGTGAGACTCTTCTCCATATTTGGGTAATTGGGTAATTCTCTAACTTTCACTCTTCTCCATATTTGGCTAGCTAATATTTGCTGGAGTACGTATTCAATATTATTTGGTGCTAATTAATTATAGTTTAACAAGAGCGAGCGAGCTACCTAGCTGGGTTTGTGAATAATTCGTACACTTGAGAGAGAGGATATTGCGTCACAAATAAGCTTGAGATATGATCACTCCGGTTGACCAAGTATCAATTCAGTTGAGGTTAATTTCTTTATACCTTCTTCAGCCTGCTTGATTATTTTCATCACTTATATATGTTGAAGTCTTAGATTCTTATTTGGATTTTCTGGGAGAAAAGAGAAGAAGAAAGAAGGAGGAGACTGCTGAAATTCTTCTCAGCAAAACTGAATATGCTGGAGCATTATGAGATCAACTATATTCGTCTATATTGTCAAAACGATTTACATAAGGACCAGTACAAAGATGGTCTACCAATGTGTGTATGACACTTGGCTCTTCCTATAGGCATTTCAGCCACAAAATTCCTAAGTTGTTACTTAGTCACAACCAGCTGTAATACTGTAAAACTGTAAAAGTAAATTGGCAAGCCAATTTACACATCAACATTTCCCTCTAAATGGTTTGCTGATTTCACTCCAAGCAGCTCTCTTAGATTTAATGCAAAACCTTTCCTTTGGTAATGCCTTCATGAAGATGTCTGCAACTTGATCTTGACCTTTGCAATAGATCAGATCCACCACTCCTTCTTGAATTGCATCTCTGATGAAATGGAACTTTCTTCCTATGTGTTTTGACCTTTGATAGAACACATGATTCTTGGACATGGCTATAGCCAATGTGTTGTCAGACATGATTGATGTAGCTTCAAGTTGTTCTTCTCTCCAAAATCTCCCAGCACAAATCTTAGCCAAATTGCTTGAGTTGTTGCTTCTGCAGCATTGACATATTCAGCCTCTGCAGTGTGTAAAGAAAAATTCATTGGTTGTCCCTTGTTTTGATAATTATTGCTTAAACTCTGTCTTTTTGGGGGAGTTTCTTTATAGTTTTTTTAGTTAAATACCCAATTCTACACCTAGTTCTATTACAAAACCCTATACTGTTTAATCTTTATAAACATACCCAAAATAAACCCAAAAATCAACAATTGTATATTTTTTAATTTAATTAATAAGATGAAATGCCTTTATTACCTCTTTTAGCATTAAATTAGTTTCGGACCTCGTTTAAAATCTATAGAATGCAGAGAACATTCAAAATTTGACAAAACCACTCCCTGAGGTTTGAAGCCTCAAGCCCCTCTCCTCCTTCAAACCCTCATCTCTCCTCTATTCTCTCCCTTCTTCCCTCTCTCAGCGTTTAAAGTAAACCAAATAGTCTCAGAGCCATGGACCAACACAAGACCGACGACAATCTCTGTTACGGTGGTGGCCTCACACGTGTTCTCGCTGCCGATGCCTCCATTTCCTTTGCAGGTTTATTCCATCTGCTTCAATTCGTTATTTTCCTTTTGATTTTTGCTTAATTTACTTGAATTTTGACTCGATTTCAGTTTCTTCGTTGAATTTGGTGCTAATTTCTATTTGTTTTGATATGAACAGAGCTAATGGTTAAGCTCGTGGAGTTCTATGGCTACTCTGTAGATTTGAGGTGTCAATTGCCAGACGAAGGTGTTCAGAACGTCGATGCTGGTGGTGATTGAGAGAAGAACGAAGATGAAGACGATTTCTCTTTCACTTGCACCAACCCCGACGGATCGCCAATTTACACCGACGATATATTCTAAAATGGCCAGATCCCTCCGGTGTTCTTGATTTTCAACCGGGATCTCCTATTCGCCGATGCCGACGATGACGATTGTTTCAGAGCCAGAGGGGCTGCATCTTCGTCTTCCTCTCTGCAGCCGCCATTGAAGAAGCTCTTCTTTGAAGAGTGGGATACGCCGACCTCGGCAACGTCGTTTTACAACTCAGGAGGTGGACTTGGGTCCTGATCCATGAGATCAACCAGCTTCTGAGTTTGATCATCAACACCTATTACAGCAACCAGCTTCTAATTTATTTGTTCTTTAGTCATGATAGGCATATTTGCTTTGGTTGATGTTTAGTCCTTTCTTTCTTTAGGGGCACCAAAAATACAAATTAGCCAATACATTACATAGAGGATGCATGTCTTTCCTACATTCCTAGGACTGTTCCCTGTAATATTAACCAAATTCAGTTTCCCTACTATTGACTCTGATTGACCAAAGCCTATCTGTTAGGTACAACATATGTTTTAATTCATTTTCTTTTGGTGTTGTCGAATGATCCAAAGGACATAGATAGATACATAAGTTTTTTAATTTCATAATAGTCCAATGATCTAAGTCTTCGAATACTCATAACCTCGCGCTTACAACAAGAGTTCGACTTTTATCTCTGTATTTACAAATTTTACCTTGATTTCAAGTTGTTCAGACTTGTTGGGAAAGATTAGGTTTTACACAGAGAGGTAACACAGCGAAGCGAGCAGCATTTAAAATGTAATAAATGATTAATCATGTTTTGTATTCATTGCCTTGAAGCATGTTTTGCTTAGGACACATTGGTTAAGTCATGCACAAATAGACCACTATCTGACCCCCCAACTCCTGCAATGCTTAACCAACAAACTACGGCCCAACCAAGAGACCAAACTTTCTACATCATTTCAAGCTGCTAGCTAAGAGTCTTAATAAAAGTTTAACCAAAAAACTGGGTGAGTTATATCTGTTTTGCTAAACATCTATTTTTGGGAAATTGGGTTGCTGATAAAATGTGTCTGTTTGTGCCTAATAAATCACGGCCATGAACTGGCCGAAGGAGCCCCTATTCTCGGCCCTAGCACTTTCTCGAGGAGCTAAAAATGCAGCGTTTCGCCAAGGTGTTTGGCCTTCCTGAAAACAAAAGAAAAATGCCAAGGCATGATCATCTCGGCCTCGATTGTAGGCCGAGGCCGAGGCCGAGCAAAATCGCGGCCAGAAGTATTAAAATCAAATCATCACGTGATAGCAGGGCCCCATGCTTCATTTAATGAAGTAGTGCCTGTTTATTGCAGCAAACCCACTGGCCACAAATAAGCATTTAATGCACGAGGGAAGGTGGGAAGTGACTGGAGTCAGGATTTGGCGACAGGGATCAGAGTGATTAGACGCAAACATTCTCACAAGGCTCCTTGCAGCTTGAGAGATTAGATGACCAGCCATCAGAGCAATAAATGCGTCTCCACGGCCAGAAGCGCAGAGCCCACGATCAGGGCGGCGGTCGAGATTCACCGGGATTTATGGGGTCACACCACCATGCTTCACGATCCCAAATGTCGATTGGACTCCCCACTTGCTCTAATCAGGCTCCACCATGCAGATTTTCAGCCTCGATTACTCCTCCAGGAACTCTTCCTATAAATACAAGTCTCAAGACTACATTCAAAGGGTTCAAACACCAAACCAAAGCCTCTCACGGAGCAACTTATATTTTCCTGTAATGCACTTTCAATATCTTTACTTGCTTTCCTTGGAGTAGCGTTAGACTGTAAGGAAAATTCATTCATCAATATATCATACGACCCTTGATTTTCAAGACGCCGGAGCACCATCCTTGTTATTCGCTCATTCACCCCATATATCATACGACCGTCGCTCCCTGAGCAGCGCGCCGGAGCACCGCCCAAAACCCACCAACACCAACACTCAACGGCCTTGTAGTTCAGGCCGTGAGCCTAACAGCCGAGACTAGTTCCTCTCTCGGCTACAATCGTTTGATTAGAAGACGAGTTCAAACAGGCGCATCACTTAACCATTCTATCCACATCAACCATCTCGACGCACGGTAGACCGTGCTGGCACGCCCGCGCACAACCGCACCGCATCCAAAAGCAGGACGCCACGTGTTAACGCACATCCCCTCGGCCCGGAACTCCAGGCCGTGAGATCTGCGCACGCAAACAGTGTCAATATTCACAAATTCCTCATTTTTAGAGTTAGAAAATGAGAAAGTTGGTTTATTTATTGTACTAGTTTTGTGCATTTGTTTTTGTTTCTAAGTTGTAGCTGAAAGAGAGCTGCTCTCTTTGCCTTGCATGTTTGTAATGGAATTGCAGTTAATTTAATGGTCAGGCTTTGATTTCATTTTGGTCTTCATTTTGAACTCATTCTAAGTGTGATGTGTAACTGAATTTATTCATTTCTCTGTGCTTCGATGTGGCATTTGCAACAAGCCAATTTTGGCTTTTTGGGTGGTTGTGGGTATAATATATGACTCTTGTAAATGTACTTTTATGACATGGTTTGCGGAGGTTTGATGGAGAATGAAAGGTCGTGGGGATATGCCCTTGATTTTCGTGAATTTTTTTTAATATTTATTTTAAGTTTGGGTTTTTTCAAAAAAAAAAAAAGGGATGGGCTTGCTGGGCTTGTTTTGGGTTTTTTTAGGATTTTTGTGTTGGACTTGTTTTAAGTTAATAAATGGCAGAGATGTAATTTATAGGAACTTCAATACAAGTTTCATATGTACTAAATGGTTTTTGGGTATGTTTCTAAAGTGCATTCCATGTAGGGTTTTTTTTTTTTTTATAATTACAGCCCCTATTTTGGGTATATTACTAAAGCTCCCAAATAATTTTGACTGTATATATAACATATTCATGACGCAGTATTTACATTTAGTAGGCTCCAGTTGATGGATTCTTTAAATATATAGTTGAGGGATTCATTGTGTGGCCCCCTCATAATTAATTCAATGATATTAAACATCCTTGTTGATGGATTATTTGAACATGTATCCTATGATGATTACTTTAGTCGAAAGCCTTAAGTGCCAGACTCAATCTTATTTTTAAGGGGGTTTCACTAAAACACCCAAAATGGGAGCTGAAATTATAAAAAAACCCAACACCCAAAACACTTTATAAACACACCCAAAACCCATCATTACACACACTCAAAACCCATTTATAAACACACCCAAAAAATATACAATTATTTATTTTAGAATTGATTTTGGGTGTGTTTCTATATTTAAATAGTGTGTGGGTTTTTTTATAAATACATGCCTAGAATTGGGTTTATTTATAATAATCTATATTTTAAATCAAGATTTAACTTATTCGAATTAACTAAAAAATTAACATTTAAGATAAATAAATTATATAAATTCAAACTTCAATATATAAAAATCTAAAATAAGAGGCTGCGCTTGATACATTCAAATCTAATGCATAAACAAGATAAATACTTGTAGCAATTCAATCATTTCTTTTTTGACTTCCAAATTGTTGCTTTTTAAGGAATCATTGCTACTTAAAATAAGAAACAGTACAAGGAAATCCATTGAAATTCTAATACTTCAAATAATAAACAAAGAACAAGATAACTTGGAATTTGAGAAATCCCCCTCACAACAACAAACTTAAAACTTCCAAATTTGCAATCATATAGAGCTTAAAAGAGTTGAAACACCCCATGTTACTTTTAAAAAAAAATATTAAAAGTATATATAATAAATATAATATACCTCTTTATAAAATTAAAATGTAAAAAAATTTAGCCCCCCCTGGATAGTGGATCTAGAGCAGTCGCACTGACTGCCCCTGTCCAGGGCCAACACTAATTTCAACTTAAGAGATTATGAGTTTGCATCCTTCTTCCTGTTAATAAAAAACCAACAAAATCAAATTACTTCATTTGTTTTTGTGTGAAGTTTTTTTTTTCTTCCAGTTCTATCTATTTGTTTATTTCTTGTTTTCTGTCAAATCGTTTTTTATGAAAGATCAACATTCACTACTACAAAAAATGCAAAAGACGACGGGAATTCACCGTCGTGAATTTGGTTTTCAAACCGTCGTAAAATCGAGCGACGTCTTTTGCAAAGTAAAACCACGACGCGAAATCACCGTCGTTGGTATTACAAACCACGTCATTAACCAAAAACAACCGACGTCTGTATACTGAAAAATGAACCAAAAAATTGTCCTGGAGAAGTATAGACGACGTATGTTATACAACATACGTCGTGTAAAACTATACAATACGTCTTTAAATAAATAAAATATGACGTTATAAAATTATACGACGTCTAATATATGTTTATAACCGTCGTGAAATTGTATTGCCACTTCGTTTTTTCCATTAATATTGACGTGGAAATAGCGGTTAGGGTAAATCACCGTCGTTGTTTTACCAAACAACGTCATTTAAAAATAAAAACCGACGTCTGTACACTAAAAATGAAACAAAAATTGTCCTGGGAGTAGAATACACGACCTATTGTAAACAACAGCCGTCGTGTAAAATAATACAATACGTCCTTAAATAAATTAAATCTGACGTTATTAAAGTATACGACGTCCAATATATTTATATAACCGTCGTGCAATTGTATTGCCACTTCGTTTTTTCCATTAATATTGACGTGGAAATAGCGGTTAGGGTAAATCACCGTCGTTGTTGTACCAAACAACGTCATTTACAAAGAAAAACCGACGTCTGTACTCTAAAAATGAACCAAAAATTGTCCTAGGAGTAGAATAGACGACCTATTTTATACAACAACCGTCGTGTAAAATAATACAATACGTCTTTAAATAAATAAAATAAGACGTTATTAAACCATACGACGTCTAATATATTTATACAATCGTCGTGCAATATTATTGCAACTTCGTTTCTTCCATTAATATTGACGTGGAAATAGCGGTTAGGGGCAAATCACCGTCGTTGTTGTACCAAACAACGTCCTTTACAAACACAGACGACCTATTTTATACAAACACAGTCGTGTGTATATATATACTACGTTTTTAAATTAATAAAATATGACGTTATTAATATATACTACGTCGTATATATCTATATAACCGACGTGGAAAATATGTTAAGCTCATGACTTACGACCTATTTATTTCTATTATCGACGTAGTATGTGATATACAACGTCGTGATAATGTAAAAGACAGCCGTGTTTCTCTATTTATACGTCGTCTTTATTAAAATAATAGTCGTCTAATCCATCCAAGACGTCGTCTTTTGTAACGTTCAGGTTCGATATTTGTCTTTTTAGACGTCGGTATTATTGTACTGAAGTCGTGTTATTTGTAATTACATGTCGGCTCTTTATCCTTCTCCGACGTGATATCGTTAATAACTGTTTCACAATAACGTCGACTTTTTGCACTTTTAGTTCGCTTTTAGACGTCGGTAAATTCAATGACGTCGTTGAATGATCCAAAACGTCGTTTTTTATTGACAATTTTATGACAACAGACGTCTGTTTTTCACAGTTTTATAAGGACCGTCGTTTTATAATACTGAACCAGTATTTTATGTACTGATTGTTTTGTGTCCAAAACCTGCATAATGAAAGTGAAGAAAACACATTACAATTTATTACAAAATTAATGTCATACAGTAGTGCTGTTTAGGGCATAAATAATTTCATAAATTACAAGAGCATCATTCAATCCATATATCTTCACACCCATCTCGAATATTTTGACTCCCAAACTCACCCACTAGTTCATCAAATGTGTCAACATTTGGCATCCCTCTAGTAAATGGCTCACACTCAATTCTCACATCACCTAAGACATCATCACCAATAACATCATCATTATATTCTCTATTAGGTGCTGATAACACTACCGACCAACCATGATGCATCGGGTCGTCAACAAAAAATACTTGTTTGACTTGAGAAGCCAAAACAAATTGGTCATTCCTATGTCCAATTTTACTCAAATCTACAAGGGTAAATCCAAGTTCGTCGACTACAAGGCCGGAAGTACTATCTATCCAATCACACCTAAAGACTGGGATTGTAAACTTTTGGTAGTCAAGGTCCCAAATTTCTTGAATGACACCATAAAAACCCATATTTGAGAGAATTGGGTTTTTATCCTTGGCACTAGCAACTTGCATGGTATGTGCAAGTAAATAAACTCCACTATTTTGAACTGTCCGCACATCATCTTGTGCCTTGATGTTAAATTTAACACCTTTAATAAGATAGCTCCTATATAATGGCACTGCCATGTTTGGACCAGCTGCTAGCCACCTTAAATTTTCTGATATCCCATGATTGCGTCCCTCATCAAGTTCACTTTGAACCTGCAAATTAATCATATCTTAATTCAATCTAACATAGAAAGAAGAAAATTAAAAGTCCAATATGTTATTGAATAACATATACCTTGAAGTGTAGCCATTGAATAAAAGTGCTATTGTGCTTATCTTGCAACCACTTTGTTCTCTTTCTAAATTTTGGATAAGCGGCCTTGATGTGGATCATATGTTCCCTACATGACACGAAAAATTCAAGCATTACGATCTCAAACATATAAGATAAACATAAGGAATAATTTAAAATGGAAACTTAAGGAATAAAACTCATACTCGATATAAGGTAGAACTTCCTCCGTATTCTCCAAGACATATAGATGTGCTTGGTTCAACAGGTCCCGATCAACTAAGCTCACTGTGCAACCTGATAATGGCTTTGAAACTCCTATCTTCTGACTTGATGGCACTCCAATTGTACTAATATCAGATAAATGTTCAGTGCAAAATTCTACAGCTTCTTCAGCTATATAACGCTCCGCAATGCAACCTTCGGGATGAGTACGGTTCTGAACATACCCCTTTAGAACTTTCATATATCTTTCGAACGGATACATCCATCTACAATAAACTGGCCCACATAGACGAACTTCTCTGACAAGATGTACTACTAGATGAACCATGATATCGAAGAATGAAGGTGGAAAGTATTTTTCAAGCAAACACAAAGTAACTACTACATCTTCTTCCAACTTATCTAGCTTGGAAACATCAACCGTCTTTGCACATATAGCATTGAAGAAGAAGCACAAACGATTTATTGCATACCTTGCAGGCTTCTCCAAAACAGAACGAATTGCCACAGGGAGCAATTGTTGCATTAAGGTATGACAATCATGTGATTTAAGGCCAAGAAGTCTTGAATCTTGTAAAGATACAAGATTTTTTATATTTGAAGAATAACCTTCAGGGACCTTCATACCATAGAAAGAATTGCAAACCGCTCTCTTCTCTGCTCTTGACAAATTCCAAGGCCCTGGAGGCAAACGAGTACTTCTTTCTCCATACTCGGGTTGCAAATCAGTTTTGACCCCCATGTTCAATAAATCTAACCGAGCAGCAATCCCATCTTTATTTTTTCCAGGGATCTCCAGCAATGTACCAATGATACTATCACAAACATTCTTCTCAATGTGCATAACATCGAGGACATGCCTCACTGGAAGGTATTTCCAATACTCAAGATCAAAGAATTTTGACTTCTTCTTCCAACAAACTCTGTCACCATCATTTTCACCTCCACCTCCCCCTTTTTTCGATCCCCATATGTAATTAATATCTTCAACCATTTGCAGCACTTCTTCTCCCGTTAATGGCTCCAGAGCCGTGCCATATTCAGGTTTCCCATTAAAAGCTGCACGTTGCCTCCTATATGGATGATTAATTGGTAACCATTTTCTATGCCCAATGTAACAAATTTTGTGGCCATTTTTCAACCTGTGACTAGGTGTATCATCGCCGCATATTGGACAAGCTAGAGAACTGTGGGGATTGAATCCATCAGATGAAAGAGCCAATCTCAAGTTTCTCGGCTCATTACCAAACTCGGGCCATTTATCATCAAGAAGTTTCCAAGACGGGGAATCCGCCGGATGAGACATCTGACCATCAATTGATTTTCTAGCAGCATGCCAAGTCAAATTCTTAGCTGTCTCATGTGATTGAAACATCCTTTTAAACCTTGGAATTGGAGGAAAATACCACAACACCTTCGCTGCCACACCCTCTTTCAAGAATCCATCTTTGGTTTCCTTCCACCTTGAGATACCACAACTAGGACAATTAGTTGAATCTTCATACTCCTTCCTATACAAGATGCAATCATTGGGGCATGCGTGGATTTTCTCATAACTCAGCCCCAATGCACACAGAGTCTTTTTTGCCTCATACATAGAGGCCGGTATTGTATTTCCTTCTGGAAGCAACTCGCCCTGAAGTATCAATAATTCTGTAAAACATACATCACTCATCCCATGTTTTGCCTTCAAATTATACAACTTCACTAATGCCGATAACTTGGTGTACTTTCTACAACCAGGGTACAATGGTTGATCTCCATCCCCAATCACATTAGCAAACTCATAAGGATCCGATCCAAAATCACCAAAATCATTATCATCCATCTCTATTTCTTCAGACACAAAACTGTACCTACTATGGTCATCATCTTCTTCAACATTTCTACTAGCATTACTAGTTGCAATTGGTTCCCAAGGTTCTCCATGAAATGTCCAATTCTTATAGCTTTGGTCAACTCCATTAAAGTATAAGTGATCCCTTATAATTCCAACCCCAAACAATTTCAAATTCGCACATTTAACACATGGACAACGGATATGCGTTGTAGTTAGAAGATTTTCCACAGAAAATTGCAAAAATGCTTCCACCCCTAACTCATATGCCTTCGATCTTCTATCCGAGTGCATCCATGACTTATCCATCTTGGACACTATATCCTATTATCTATAATAAGGTGAAAAGACAAGCAATGACTATCACTATAGCAGATTATATAAGGTTTTAATAGCAAATAATATAGTATACAGACGACGGTTTTTAAACAACAACAGACGTATTACACATATATAGACGACGGGTTTTAAAAACACGTCGTCTAATGCTAGCAAGAAACAGACGCCAGCGAACTTTACCACGACGGTAGTTAAAACAAGCGTCGTGGTATATTTTTATAGATGACGGTTTGTTAAAAAAACCGTCGTCGTATGCATAAAAAGGATTTCGAAATCCCAGTTTATTTTCAAGAACCCAGAATATATTCAGAACACAACATATACATTAATTTTTATGTAGGGTATTAAGAACACAACATATACATTAATACTAAGCACGAAACCAACATATACTACGCATGAAAACATTAAATCCATTCCCGATTCATAATAACAGAGAGTATTAAAAGATCCGACAAGATTAAACCCTAAACCCGATTCATGAAAACATTAAACATTAAATCCATTAACCCATACCGTCGACAACATTAAAAAATCACAAAACCCTTTACCACAGAACTGAATATCATTCAATGAATTTACAAGCATGAGATTAGGGTTTGCACTTACAGGTAGGCAGAGCTCACAGCTTATGACCAACTTGGATTCGACGGAGTTGTAAACTTGGCCAACTTGGATTCGACGGAGAGACTAACTTTGAAGTGAGAGAGCGGAGCGAAATGTTTTAGGACACAGACTATGGTCAACTTGTATAAGAGTTAGAGCGAAATCTGAAAATTTTAGGTCGAGCTGAAATTTTTAGAAAGCGCGTTTTTTAAAAAACATCGACGGAAACAAAAACATAATCGTCGTTAAAGGTTCACCATAAACATGACGCTTATTTTAAAAATAACGTCGTTGTAAATATGCTTACGACACAAAACCAAACTACCGTCGTTAAAAGTTCAACATAAAGAAATTTGCCCTAAACCCTAATAAATAAAACCTAAATTATATATATTGTTTTTACAAATAATTTTTCAAAACGGATTAGGGTTTTATGGCCTAAAATATCTCGTCCATAAAACCCTAAACCCTAATCCCTTTTCTAAATTTATATAAACCCTAAACCCTAAACCCTAAACCATTAAAGTATAAGTGAGTTGTGACTCATGATAACATTTTAATTTTTGGTGGTAATTTTAAATTTGTATAACTCAAACTATATTTTTTAAAGCTTAAGGGGGAAGAAAATATTGCAATGACTTCATAGGAGTTGACGTTGCATTTTTTGGATTTATTTTACATTTATTATGAATATTTCGAATTAAATAGAATAAAATATTATTAATAAAACCCACAAACCACGTCCTCTTTAATAAATTAACGACGTTTTAACTAATATAAACGACTTAATTTTAAAAACAAACGTCGTTTAGAGTTCAAACCATGGCCATTTTTACAACTAAAACGACGTACAAACAATTTTCCACGACCTAATATCTTAACCTCTCGCCGTCTAATGTCAATCAAACAACGTCATCTATATAATTAATAGCGTCGTTTTAACATCCATTTACGTCGCGTTTTTAAAAAATATGACGTTGTTATTTGTGTACAACGTCATTTTAAACAAACCAGGGTTTAGAAATGCGCTCTTCGTAAATCATCGACGGAAAAAAAAACACCGTCGTTAAATATGACATCCATACCCTAAACCCTAAACTCTAAACCCTAAACCCTAAACCCTAAACCATAAAATATAAACCCTAAATTATATATATATATGTTTAAATAATTATAGAAAAGGATTTATGGTTTTAGGGCCTAATATATATTAACCATAAACCCTAAACCCCAAAAATAAACCTTTATCCCCCTAAACCCTAAACCCTAAACCATTAAAGTATAAGTGATGTTGTGACTCATGAAAACATTTTTCTTTTTGGTGGTAATTTTAAATTTGTATAACTCAAACTTAATTTTTTAAAGCTTAAGGGGGAAGAAAATATCACAATGACTTCATAGGAGTTGACGTTGCATTTTTTGGATTTATTTTAAATTTATTATGATTATTTGAGTTAAATGGAATAAAATATTATTAATAAAACCCACAAACCACGTCGGCGTTAATAAATTAACGACGTTTTAAATTATTATAAACGACTTAATTTTAAAACAAAACGTCGTTTAAATTATAAACCATGGCCATTTTTACACATAAAACGACGTACAAACAATTTTCCACGACCAAAACTCTTACTTCTCGCAGTCTAATATCAAGAAAACAACGTCGTCTATAGAACCAAGAGGGTCGTTTGAACAACCTTTTACGTCGGGTTTTAAAAAAAATATGACGTTGTTATGTGTCTGCAACGTCTTTTTGAATAAACTATGGTTTTTCACAACATGAAAACCTCAACAAATTTGTTTCAGCATGATCTTGGGTTTTTAACAACATGAAAACCTCAACAAATTTACAGGGACGTTGACGTCAACAAAAACTTGCTAATTCTAACCAATTTTGTACAAAACTTGTCTAATTCTAAAAAAATTTGTACATTTTATAAAAATGTTTAAGTATGCTAAAATTCCTCTACTCCATATGAACACACACAAACTCTGCCCATTCTTTCCTAACTTCCTCAATGGCAGCTTGGGGGTATGGCGCTTGATTCTTTCCTTTGGCAAACTGCAGTTCATAAACAAAGATTAATATCACCGACGACGCTATTATTCATTTATTGACGTAGGATATATATTCAACGACGGTATTTTTAATCTACCGTCGTTGATAATATAAAAATCGACATAAAAAATAAATCTGAAAATTTTCTTCTTACCGTCCTCTCAAAATCCAGGGAAGTATCCTTTATGATGTCTCTCATAAAGCGCATGACATAATACCCACATTCTACACTGCTTGGTTGCTTTGGAGTGCCGGGCAGAGTTTTCCAAAGAGGTGTTTTACGGCCTACTCTGCCTATGTGTGTATTATACATTTTTAGAGCAGAGTTCACTATGTTTTTCCCGTCCTCATCCACAACACGATTTCCAGGCAGTGGATCCAAAAAATAGACGGTCTCCTTCTTTGCTCTCACAATGATCAAGACCCAATGACGGCTGCACAAAATAAATATCAAGGTTAAATATAGTTTTATATGCAGAGCATCATACAAACAAAATCCTGTTTTTTGTTTGGAGACTAACCCTGGATTGTAAGGCATCAGGAAAATCTGTTCACCATCTGTTTTCTGAAGTCGATTGGCTACGAGACGTGATCTGTCAGTTAATGAACCAGCGTCGGCACTAACTGCAGCAGGGTCGATAAAGCCAACCATATTCACCATATTTGCAGCTTTCAGATGATCAAATAGGCACCTAAATATATGAATTGAAACCATGAGTGTTTTTTTTTTAAACATAAAGGAGAGTGTCAAATGAATATTTGATAAGGACAAACCTCATATATACTGCAACGACAGTAGCCCCAATTTCTTCCATACCAGCAAATTGGGTAATATCTTCATGCAAGACGAAGGTGTTACGATCTATGCCAAACACCTCCTTCTCAATAGTAAAGGACATAGCCTTCTCCTGAGGCTTTAGTGTCGATTCAACATAACTACAAAGGGATTGTAAAGAAGATGGCAACTCCAGCTTTGAATAATCTGGTACTTCAGTACTCTGTTTGAAAAAATAAAGCAACATAAAGTGACGTGGTAAATAAATAACAACGACGTTATTAAATAATTACAGACGTCTATATTTAATTACACGACGGTAAATAATAAACGTCGTGGTATTTCATATACTACGACGTTATGTAAACTTGTACAACAATTTAAACTTGTAAACTAAGTTATGAGAATTTACCTGTTCAACTATCTCATGTATCTTTCCTTCTACTCTCTTTTCAACTTCCCCGGATTTCTGTTTTAAGAAATAAAGAAATATATAAATGACATTGTACAAAAATTAAAAACAAATAAATTCACCGTCGTGGTAAACGTTAACAGAAGGCGGTTTAATACAAGAGCGTCGTGGTAAAAAAATTAAAATAAACCGTCGTGGTAATCAATAACAAACGACGGTATGTAATAATTACAGACGTGTAAAATTCATTAAACGACGTTAAATAAAGAATTACGACGGTAATGAGAATTGAAAAAAAAAATGAAAAAGGCTAAGTTATGAGAATTTACCTGGTCAACTATCTCAAGTATCTTTCCTTCTACTGTCTTTTCTACTTCACCGGATTTCTGTTTTAAGAAATAAAGAAATATATAAATGACATTGTACAAAAATTAAAAACAAATAAATTCACCGTCGTGGTAAACGTTAACAGAAGGCGGTTTAATACAAGAGCGTCGTGGTAAAACTTTAACACGACGGTAAATATAAACAGAGAAACAGAGAATTCAAAGTTCAAAAACGTTACCATTTCTTCCTGCTTTTCCCCATTCTTGGCAGTATCCTCCTCAAATTGAAGGGCTCTAACATCAAGTGCCCCTGAGCAGCTTGCTTTGTCCGACATTGGATTTTTAGGACTTTGCCCTTGGATTTGGGACATTGTATTCAGTTTCAGCATGCTTTGATCAAAATTGGGGATGAGTTTGGAAAGCTGACTCAGCAAATTTTCCCTCTCAGCTTCTACCAATTGCTTGGTCCTAGCCTCCATCTTTAAACTCTCTTCCCTTGATCTAGCCTCCATTTTCAAAGTCTCTTCTTGAAGGACAAGTCTTACACTTTCCTTCAATTGATCGGCAAACTTTACCTTCTGTTGTCTAGGTAAATTGAAGTATTGCTTAGGGGAAACCCCAGCCCCTACCCCTCTAACTCTTCCTGGATGCTCGGGACCCAAAGCCATTGTCAAAACATCATTGGTTCCTGACAGAGAAAGAGTGCCTTCAGAGACTTGCTTTTGCAAATCATCCTACCAAAAAGACATAATAAAAAGTCAGAATAAGAAAACAAACGACGGTTATTTATAAAAAATCGACGTAGTATAATATTTCGCACGACTCAATAACATAACAATCGACGTAATATAGTATTTCATACGACGCTAACTAAATGCCGACGTTATTAATTTATTAAACGACGTGAATAATAAACCACCGACGTCTTATGATATAATTACAAAAAACAGAGCATGGATTCCAGATTCAGACCTTTAACGACGAGTTTTAAAATATTTCGACGTAGTAATACTTTTCACACGACGCAAAAATATAACAGCAGACGTAATAAAAATTTTAAAACAGAGTGAGTAGGCTTACAATTAATTTTGCTTTCTCTGCAGTCTTTGGATCCGGGATGTTACCATGTTTGTCTTCTCTTGCTTTTTTCCATAAGGTAGATCGATCAATATCTACCCCAGGCATGATTTCCTTCAAGTCCTCCTTAAAACCAACATATCCTTTTCGAGACAATCGATGATTGTACTCGAGTTTCTCCCTCCTCTGTGATTGTTCTTCATGCACAGCCCCAAATTTTTCAGACAACCTTGAAGCTACAAAGGCATCCCATTGAGCTTTCTCTAAGAATTTGTATGTTTCAGGGGGCTGCCTTAATCTATCCTGCTCCTTGATGAATGGAAGGATATGAAACCTCGTTAGTGTAGACTTGAAATCCTTCCATTTCTTGGCGGCAGAAGATAGCACCATTTGCTTGCCCCCTTTACCAACCACAAAAGCCATGTCAACGGCTTCCCAAATCTGCTCTTTTATATCCTTGGATATTTGAACCCATTTCTTGTCCACAAGTGGGACTCTGGAGCGTGCCAACACACCAATGTAGGACTGCATCTCATTATGTGCACGGCCATATGGTTTCCCTTCTTCATTGTACTCAACAACAGGCTTGATTTTCTGAATTTTTCTCTGCACAACACGGGGCATTGTGCTCATACCCCGACCTGACTTTGGCTCCTCAGAAATAGTTGCCGTGCTGCCTGGTTCTGTCTCAGAAGATGAAACAAACTTCATCTTCTTCGAGGACTTGGTTTGAGGATTTACAACACTAAGCTCCCTCTTCGAGGATTCATTTTTTTTCAAGCCAGACTCCTTACTTTGGGATTGAGAAACCATGGTTACAGACAAATTAAACCTGCAAGTGAAAATTTATCAGTGAAATTAATAAAAACCACGACGATTATTTATAAACTACGACGTATTATAATATTTGAAACGACGTAAGAATAAAACAAACGACGTAATAATAAATTTAAACGACGGTTGTTAATAACCGACGTGATAAAATATTACGACGACGTCAATAATAAACAACCGACGTCTTATGATATAATCAAAAAAGAGAGTATTAAATATTACAACGACGTTAATAATAAAAATCGCCGTGGTATTAAAATAAAACGACGTAAATATTAATTTACCGTCGTCTATACCACAAAAACATTAGGAACAACGTAAAATATTTTCAGCAGAAAAATAATTAAAAAGATTTTCGAAACAAAAACCATTGTTCAGAGAAATCAAACATGCGATGAATATATCCTTAAAAATCAAAAACAAAAAACAGGATCTCATTTTAAAAAACAACGAAGAACACTTTCACACGACGCTAGGGTGACTGGCGAACCGTCGTGGTCTATAAATCTAACCACGTAAATAACAAGCCACCGTCGTCTTATTTAGTTGAAGTAGAAGAACCAGAGTAGTGTTCAAACTTGGAAACTTTTCGTCTTTGTCTGCAAATTTTATCAAACTTGGAAAGAAAATATGTAAAAAGATTTAAAAAAACGAAAATGATATGCGCATGCAAAACAGGAACAAAAATCCTTTCAGAAATGCTTACCCTTTGCTTGCGATGAAAGCTTTCTTCTGGAGTTTGGTGTTTCAGTTCAGAGATGAAGACGAAGAGGAGATGAAGACGAAGAGGAGATAAGCTTGAAAGTTTGAAACAGTTCTTGGAGAATGAAAAATGAGAGAAGCTTGAAAGTTTTTCTCGGGTTTGGAAACAGTGCAAGTATGGGTCAGGAAGGCGAAAAGTTTAAAATAATAAAAAAACCGTTTAATAAAGACGACGCTATTAATAGTATGCGCCCTAGTATGGCACATTATACGGCGCTAGTTTTAACACCGCCCTATAATATTACTTTACACGACGGTATGTTTTAATGAAACGACGTTTTTAAAACGAATTACACGACGAATGTTTTTTCAAAAAAGATGAATCGTCATTTTCCAATTTACCCAACGACCTTATATTCAATAATACCACGTCGTTTTAATTACTCATACCGACGTGAAAAATTAATTCCACGTCTTCATTTTTCAATTACGCGCTTTGTTCTTATGAACAGACGTTGTACTTATAAATTGAACGACTGTGTATTTTAATAAACCGACGTGGTTACTTTTGTTCTGAAAACGACGTCGTTCTCTTTTTAATACGCGCCAAATGACTTTTGGATTTTCGATGCAATTATGACGGCGCTTTTTTTATTTTAACGGACGTTGTACTTAGAAATAGAACGACAGTGTATTTTAGGAAACCGACGTGGTTACTTGGGGTTTCTGAAAACGACGTCGTTCTTTTTTTAATACGCGTCAAATGACTTTTGGATTTCCGATGTAGTTATAACGGCGCTTGTTTATCTAAAATGACGTTGATTATTAAAATATAACGTCGCTATGTAAATTAGAACCGACGTTGTACTTCGATAATTTGTTTAAATATGATTTTTTCACGCGTTTTTTAACTCTCAGTTTTCAATTAGGGTTGCAGAATGATTCCTCACAAGACCAAGCATGGGTTTGCTACATCCTCCTGTGTAGCAAGGGTGAAACCAGCTTGAGAACCCGCATGGGTGTTCCTGATGCTCGCAGAGACGGACTCAGGTGGTGGCTGTAGCTGGGAGTGGGCTTGAGGTTCAGAATGAGTAGGTGGTGTCTATTCATTCCGAACCTCAAGCCCACTCCCAGCTTCACCCCAAAGGCACAACCCACAACAGGTTCTAAGGCTGGTTCCACCTTGCTACACAGGAGTTTTGAAGTTGATCACTGTGGAAAAGGGGACTACAATGTAACCAGGAATCGAGGAGTGAGGGTTCACACTTTGTTGATTTTGATTTTGATTTTCAGGAATCGAGGCTGTGCAGGAGCTTGAGAACAAGAGGAAGGAGAGGGCCCAGCTTGCATATGAGAGGAAGAAACAGTTGAACATATATTTGCCACGATGTATTTGCCAAATTTGTGTTCATATATTGTGTAAATATTTAACACGAAGAGATTTGCCTTTTAAGATGAAAATGTTGTTGAGGATTGAGAATTAAATTTTGTTTTGTGTTAAGAAAGATATTACCAAAATAAAAGAAAAATTAATTAATTTTAAAAAGCTATAAACATAAGACGGCGGTTTACAGAGAGGGCAGACGTATAAATTGAAAAAATACGACGGTAATTTGAACTTAGGACGTGGTAAATAAAAACGACAGTAGTGTTGTAGGTACCGTCGTAGTATACTCCAAAATAATAAGTCGGCGGTTTACAGAGAATGCACCGTCGTAGTATACAGACGTTGATTCCACTATATTATACGACGTGGATTAAGAACAGTTGGTCGTGTTTAGTAAGGAGTTAACACGGCAGGTTTTTTGGTGAACTGTCGTCTTTATTTTCTACGTCAGTGTATTCATACCTGCTGTCGTTGTTTTTTGGTCAGATTTTAACTCTGAAGAAACCCTTTTTTTAAAAACGACGGTTTTTTATTTGTATGCGTCGTCTTTTAAAAATATTGAACAGTAAATCACTTATCCACGACGGTTTTTTTTAATACCGTCGTCGATTTAAATACAACGACGGTTTTATGTTATGCCGTCGTCTTTTTCTGGTCGTCTTTTCCCATTTTTGTAGTAGTGATTCACATCCTTCGCCAATGTAGAAAGTGCACTCTAGGAGAAGAAGCTGCCACGAACAAACAGAGGTAGAATTTACAGCACTGGATATGCCACTCATCCCATCTTCTCTTTCCCATTTCATCTCCTCAATGTTTCGATTTTTTCATCTCTCTTTTTTATCAAAATATCTCAATGGATGAGTTATGGCAAATGGGGCGTGGACTATCTACCAATTGTCATTGCAATTAGAAGGGTTGGCTTTTTTTCATTTTTTGGACGAAGAAGGGTTGGCTTCTTTGTTTGATTCACTGGAGTGGAGATGGATCCCTTGTGAACAGTGGCGGATCCAAAGAATTTTCATTCCGGGGGTCAACATGTAAAAGTTTAAAAAGATTTCTATACAAAATAGACCCATCGAAATGAAATGATAATATTCTAATTCGTAGTTAATAGATAAAACCATACAAAATACTCATATTCATTATCAAAGAGAACTACATCAACTTCATAAAATAGACACACACTGCAATAAACCAAAAATATCTCTAAAAATGTGATAATAAACAAAAAAATTAGTGCAATCCCCTTCGCCTCCTAAGGCGTCCCATCCTATTCGACGTAAGACCTAGCATATATGAATTGGCACTTAGGTGACGAGGGGTAAATTTAACTAAACAAACAAGACACAACAACTCAACAATCAAGAGAACACACAGAGCATCCCACAAAGGTACCTGCAGCCCTAGAAGATTACTAGTGACAACCTAGGCACTCAGAAGGACCCCATCAATCTAGGCATCCCCTGTGCTAGCAACAACTATGGTGAAAGTGTGTGATAGTCATCATTATCAAGTAAACAGCAGATATAGATGACTAGTCAACCACCAAGAACAGAACCCAGAAAAATTACAGATATGCAAACCAGATTTTGTTCACCCAGAAACCCACAATTGGGAAAAACTGGAGGTCATCAACCGACCAGGCATCCACTAAGTAGAAAAAGATTCTTACAAAGGAATACAAGCAAGCTCAAGCAAAACCTAGATCTATTTAGGAAGATGAGCTATACCTCATTTGTGCAATCTTCTTCTCCAACTTAGCAAAGCTTGAAGCTTAGTTCTTCATGGCAATGGCAGCTCCTGCTTCAGCTCATTCATCCCATGGCACTAGCTTGCAAGCTCCAACTCAAATCGAAACCAAATTTGGATTCAAAGGAGAATGACCAATTTCTTCAAGAAACCATACTCTTGAAGAAATCAATCTTGAATCTGACCTAGATATAAATATGAGAGAGTGTTTGATCTAGCAAGATGAGGTTTTCATATTTCAAATGCAGTTTTCGAAAAATCAATTTGGAAAACTCAAAGATGAAAAATATGAAGATGGCTCTTGAGGAAGAAGCAAAAGTTTCCAAAGAAACTTTCCAAAAACTTGCCTACAAAAAGTGACGGCCCCCAAAAAGGAATCAGAGGTATTTACACCAAATTCCTTAGGTCAGAAACGTCCAATGACAGCTGGGTATTTGGCAGAATAAGACAAAACATATGGGTAGGATCCAGCTGGAACAGTGAGCTGGAATTCCTACTGAGGCAGAGGTTGACTAGTCATAATCTTCAGAAGTTGGAAAATGCAATGTAATGCAATGCAAATTTACCTTTGTCAATTTGCTTGAACCTCCATAGGATAGTTGATAGTTAAGAACACCTAGAGAAGCTATTCTTAATATAAACTTGAGCTTGATAAAAACAATAAAAATCCTATTGCAAAATTGTCAAGGGAAGCCAAAAGAAATACTCAAAATTCATACATTAACATATATTAGCGCAATCCTGCTCATTTTAGGGCATTTACGTCATTTTTGAGGTTTGTAGTCGTTTTGATTTTGAGCTGTATCTGCATTTCTTTTGGGCTATAGGTCTCAAACTTTGGACCCTTATAGTATTGTCTTAATGGGAGTTTATTCAAGCAAATATTTCTTCAATACGTAAGAGTTAGGTTATTCTTGTAAAACTCTTTGTGGATCGAACATCTAAAGCTTTTTACCTAGATTGATCTTAGGTCCCTTCATGCATTCATATCATACATGAAAAATTGTTTTATGTAAAACTATTGCCAAAGTATGAAAAAGGTTTTTCAGAATAATCATTTTCTCAAGATAATTTTTGGTGGCTTTTATTCCTTACACATCAAATAAGAAAACTTGATTTTATGGGATTTTAGTATGAAGTATATATTGACTTAATGAGCCATCATTTTAGCCTAAATCGTATTTTGCACTAAAACCAATTTTTCATACTTTGATTTGGTGGGAATTTGATTTTCTAGTATTTTTATTTGAATCCAAATGGGGGGTACTTCCTTATTTACATTGTAAACTTAAGTAAATGGAGTAATATAAAATAAATGAAAGTAAAAGGACAAAGTTGAAAATGAAAATAAGGTAATCTGCATGGAAAAAGGTAATCTGCTGTGCTAGTGTGCTGCACCCTCTGGAGCATTTCATCAAGCAGTTTGTGGGCAATTTGCAGGGGTCAACATCTTCGCCTCTAATGGTGGATTTCGGGCTTGCAGGGGTCAACCCTCTTGCCCCTATGTGGATCCGCCCCTGCTTGTGAACAAAATCATGCAGCTCGAATTGGTTGTGCAAACTGATCAGCAAAAGACCACTATTCTTCCCTGTGCTTTTTTGAGTTCTCTTCCCACCTGAAGAGTTTTCCCAAGCTTTACTCCATCCAATAGCTCAGAGAACAGAAATTTAGAACCAAAATAGATCACACCAGACTAAATTGAAGTGCAATAGCTGACAGCAAACAAAAGCTTCTCCACAACAAAGAGCTAATTTTTCGCTGGTTTTTATTTTTATTTTACTAACACAATTGGGTTTGGTTTTTTTTTTTTTTTTTTTTTTTTTTTTTTTTTTTTTTTTTTTTGGTTCTGAAACATGGGTTTGCTTTTTAGACAATGATTTATGAGATGAGTTTTTTTATTTAGTTAAGAAAAGCTAATTTTTGAGCTGAATTTTTCACTAATTTATGGGTTTTTTTTTTTCTTTCTACCATTGTTGATTGAAGCTCTGATATATATTGACTTAAAAAAGAGAGCTGAAAAAATCGAACATGGAGGAGATGAAATGGGAAAGAGAGAGCATGGGCTGAGTGGTCTGTTGTTTCTCTGGTTCTCAAATAGCGGTGCAAAGTCAGATATGGGTAATTTTAGGCAAATGTCACTTTTGATCCCTGTAGTTTGTCACTATTACCACTTTGGTCCCTGTCATTTCATTTAGTCAATTTCATCCCTATAGTTTCAATTTGAAGCATTCAAGGACAATCCTTAATTTTTGTCAAATTTGTTTAACTTCTGTTAGTTGTGGAGGGGCAATTCGATCAACAAATATTAAAAAATTATTTATTAAATAAATATTAGAGAATAATGTTGACATGACATGTCATTTTTTTTAAAGAATAAAAAACATAAAAACCCGATCTCATCCCGATCTCTCCCATCCATCACCCACCCCACCTCCAAACCCAGCAGCACCACCGCCATCCCTAGACCCAACTAACCTCATCCCCCCTCCTCCTTCTGCGAACCCAACCCATCATTTATATGCTTCTTTCTCTGTTTTATATTTTATTTTTCTTTTCTTTTTTTATTTTTTTTCTCTGCTTCTTCAAACCACCACCGTCACTTTCACACATCACCTGAAATGGCTCCGGCGTCAACTCTAAGCCTGGGTTTTCTTGTTTATGTTGCAGTGGTGGCTGGGTTTTCTTTACTGTTTAAGTGGTGGTTGGAATCGGGATTAATGGGGTTATGTGGAGGTTACTGTTTCAATTTAAAAGGTTGGGACCATGAATATTCATGAGGTTACTATCCATGGTTGGGATCGGTATGCATATTCTATGAAAGTGGTTATTGTTTGCTGGGGATAGGGATGTGCAGAGAGGGAGGTTGGCTGGGGATGGGATGGCGGGGTTGGGGTGACGGTTAAGGGGTGGGGTTAGGAGGAGAGGGAATTAGCTTTTTTTATAATAAATAAAAATATTTGATTTAAATGTTTTAAAATTATTTTTAAAGAAAATAATAATTTATGACTGAATTGCCCCTTCACCATTAGAAATTTAAATTTACAAATTGAATTGTCCTT
This sequence comes from Prunus yedoensis, assembly GCA_005406145.1. NCBI lineage: Eukaryota > Viridiplantae > Streptophyta > Magnoliopsida > Rosales > Rosaceae > Prunus > Prunus yedoensis. Next base: position 1,195 of record BJCG01001685.1, on the reverse strand, counting down.
GAATTGCTTCAAATTAACACAGGAGCAAATTGACCAAATTGAACTGGCAGGGACTAAAGTGGTACAAGTGATAAACTACAGGGACTAAAAGTGACTTTTTGCCAATTTTTTATGTCTTGCTTGTTGTGTTAAATCTCCCCGCCCAAGCACATCTAACAGATCAAAATCTCCGTATTGAATCCGCATCCAGTAATTGCAATGGAGAAAGGACTCCCATGGTATTATGCCAACTGTAATTTCTTTGTAAAAACCAGCACTGCTTTCGTATTGCCCCATCTTGTATAGTTGACTTGTCCCTTATTAGGTTTACTTGAACTTTCCTTTTTACAATCACAATATAAAATATTTACACCCAGGCCCTTGAGGTTTTCGATCTTTTTCACAAACTTCCTGAGATATCAAAAATTACATAAACACTCCTTGAGGTGTTCAGATTTTTCACAAAAACCCGTTTTTTCTTGTTAGTAAAATGAATGATTTCATTAAAAACAATTGGCAAATGACAAAATTAACATCAATGAATGCATGTGCATTAATCTAAAAAACTAACTGGTCATTTGGAGATATTTTTTTATATATAAAATCATCAATATTTGAACGAAAAATCAACGAAAAGGGTTTTGGGAAAAAATTCGAAAGGCAATTTCTCTTGCAAAGAAAATTAAGTTTCAAACTGCCATCGACACAGGAGTACTTGGAGAGCCTTTCCTCCTTCGATAGGCTCATTCAAGTCTGAGTATTAACGCACTTTTGCATCTCATCATCGCTTTCCTAGTGAACCACAAATCGCCATTTGTTAACTTGTACCCTTGTTTTATCAGTGGCAACACTCAAGACATCGTCTTGATTATGCGCTTTTCACGGCTCCATCAGTTGTGGTACAAGATGGGAACTTTGGTTATCATAATCTTTTCGATGCCATGTGGATGGTGTTTATGCTGCCCTTGGAAAAGTCTGGTGGAGGTCTTTGAAAGTTTTCTATCAGAGATGGTTGGCCATCAAGCTGCTGGAACAAGCCACAACAATTGATAATGCAGGACTTATATATCAAATTGATTCAACATGTGAAGGAAGGGACTCCAAGGAGGCCAGGAAGGCCCATAGAAACTTACATCTTTGCCATGTTTTGATGGAATAGAAAGACCCAGAGCTTGAGAAACATTGGGGACTCTTCTCCCCAACAAAACAGCCTAAA
>BJCG01001684.1:0-62946 GCA_005406145.1 Prunus yedoensis | reverse complement strand
TGATCTTTGTTCCTCTTTTCCTTTCCCTGTAAGTTTCTTCTTCCCCTGATCCTTCCACCTGTGTAAGCTTGTGATGTTGCTATCTGATTCATTTACCTTTTGCATCCGTTTCTCATTTAAGTATTGATTACCTTCGCCATCCATATATCACCCACACGGGCGTTTTAGGCTCGACTGATGCTAGCATTGCTCGTATTGTCATGCCTATGCAATATAAAGTGCTAAGCGTGAAATGTGAAATTAATTGAGGCCAATGTTTCCAAAGTGGGATATGCTGCGTTTGCTGTCGCGAGCCAATACTAGGATCAATTCAAAAATGAAAGTGAACCTTTGAATTGAGTCATAAAAAACCATTTGCGATTTGGTTTACTTGCTCCTGCATATTTTTTTAAAAAGAAAGAGTCAAGTTTGGTAATCAGATCCGTAGATTTGTGTTTTATCTGTTGACCCGACACATTCATAGAGGTGCATGTGAAGGAGGTGCCTTCCCCAAATCAACCTAGAAAGAAACCTATTTGGTGACTGTGTAGTACATAGTCATCCTAAGACGATCTCCACTTGATGTGTTAATACTAACTACCGACTTCGATGGCAATTTTTCTGTAAGTGGTTTTATTTAGGGTTAATTCATTTCACTGCTAAGTATATACCAGATTTCTGTCAATGAAGTCTAGCCCAATAAAAAAAGGGTTGCAGACCAGTGTTCTCAAGTTCAAATATTCATGTAGTGGCGAAACTAGAAATTTTATCAAGGAAAGTCAACCTTAAATAGCGAGAGTGCGAATTTTTCCTAATTGATTGACTCATTCGATTAAAGAAATCAGAAGAATTATGAGGTGTGTTTATGTGATGTTTTGTTAGAAAAATATACTACTAGATCCAAGATGGGTTTTGTAGTGTACAAGGTTACTTGTTACAGTCGAGAGATTTAAATGGTAAACAAAAAAGAGAGTATAAAAACTGACCTAAATCAAGTGCAGAGTAAGGCACACAAGTCACACGTAGAGTAGGTAAAGAAAAGGAAGAAAGTAAGTAAACTCAAAATGTGAGAAGGGTTAGCTCTGTAATATAGAAATTAATTCAGTTAATGCAGCACATACCAAAAGAAATGATCAAAGGGTGCGAAGGGTCAAGTGACCCTTGTGGCCGCTTATGTTCCTATGGCACCTTGGTAATGTGTGTGTGATAACCTCTCCTTATAATTTAATGTTTAAACTATCGCTTGTATTTAAAAAAAAAAGTATATACATGATTCCTTGTAACTTATTGAAGAGAGGTATGCAAGTACAATAAGGCGTATACTTGTATACAATCAGGTATATACCCGATTCACACTTTTTATTTGATACACTTGTGCTGCTCGTCTTTTTCATGCTTTAAGTATTGAATATAAACTCTGAGATGAAAAGTATACAAAATTGGAGAATTCTGTTAGAAAAAAATGAGTAAATTTCTGTCCGGCTTCCTTGTTTTGCTCCGTGGATTTTCACTCAATTCTCACTTTTCGCTTGTATTCTCAATTGACTCATTTTGGCGATTGTGCTTTCACTCTATGTGCCCGTTTGACATTGCTTATATGGGGTGATAAGTGATTTTTTAAAAATTTGGAAAGCCCAACCCATTTGGTAAACTATGAGAAAATCACTTATTATTAAAAATTGCTGTGAGAGAAAGCTATAAGGGAAAGCAGCTAATGAGGTGCTTTCATTTTCTGATTATGCAGGAATCAGTTTCGAAGAGGCGTTGGATTTAATGATTATGCTGCAATTTTTTTCTAATTATGCGGGAATCAGTACCAACAACATTTTTAACAAAAAGTTTACCAAACGCCAAACTGCTTTATCTCACAGCTGATTTCTCTCACAGCAAATCTGACAGCGATTATTTCACAACACAGCAATGCCAAACTGTCCATGTTGCCCCTTCAACTTTGTTATATTACGGTAAATTTAAATTCAATTTTTAAGAATATTTAGAACTTTTTTTTAAATTATTATTATTAAAAGGTGCCTGCCTGCAAGCTGGGTGGGGGGATTGTTGTATTTACTTAAATTTTTGTTGGAGCAGGATTTCTTTCAAGAAGAAATACCTCCACAGGTTCTTGACTGAAGTCTGCACGCTTCCTTGGTCGAAAGAGAACTCCGGATTACGTTTCCGGGATCGAACGATGGAAAGGAGGTGAGTACCTGCAAAAGTCACTCTGACGCTCAAGTCAGTGTTTGTGCAACGTACTCTTAGTGTTCAGTTCTATTTCACGTACCTTTGCTGGAGGTCTAGCTAGGTTTTTATAGCACTCCGAGGTCGTGGGTTTAGCCCCACTTCCCTAGCTTTGCGCATCCCGTCCTCCACTTCGTGGTAGTGGGATCAGATGAGCAATTTGAGTCTCCCTTGTTCCGCACTCCTCTAATGGGAGGGAAGTTTGCTCATCCCACGTCCTTTAGTTGTGGCATATGGATTAGGTTAGATTTGGTCCCCACAGTGCCCCCCTTTTTCCTCTCTACGCGCTTCGCGGGTGGAGAGGGAAAAATGATCTAAGTAAACACATTCTCTCTCTTGGCCGATCCCATCCCCACTTGAGCTTGGGCTTTTGCCAATCCGTCCAATCCTATATTCTCTCTTACTCTCTCTCCTGGCCGATCCCACATTCTCTATCTTGGCCAATCCCATCAAGTTTGGGCTTTTGCCAATCCCATATTCTCTCCTGACCGATCCCATAACCGATCCCACATTCTCTCTCCTGGCCGATCCCATCAAGCTTGGACTTTTGCCAATCCGATCCCATATTCTCTCTCCTAGCCAATCCCACATTCTCTCTCCTGGCTGATCCCATCAAATTTGGGCTTTTGCTAATCCGATCCCATATTCTCTCACCTAGCCAATCCCACATTCTCTCTCCTGGCTGATCCCATCAAATTTGGGCTTTTGCTAATCCGATCCCATATTCTCTCTCCTGACCGATCCCATACTCTCTCTCCTGACCGATCCCACATTCTCTCTCCTGGCCGATCCCATCAAGTTTGGGCTTTTGCCAATCCGATCCCATATTCTCTCTCCTAGCCAATCCCACATTCTCTCTCCTGGCCGATCCCATCAAGTTTGGACTTTTGCCAATCCGATCCCATATTCTCTCTCCTGGCCAATCCCACATTCTCTCTCCTGGCTGATCACATCAAATTTGGGCTTTTGCTAATCCGATCCCATTAGCTGTCCTTCCGAACCCGTGTGCCTTTAGTCTCTCCGTCGATCCAAGGTGTTCACGACTTTTTTTTTTTTTTTTTGGCGTGGTGCGCTTTTAGCTGTCCGTGCTCCAGTCTTTGCGTGAAGGGTGAACAAGCTTAGCTCCGTAGGTGTACCTTGCACTACTTATTGTCTATATCTGCTGTGCGCGCAGCTTTCTGCATGCGTTTGGGTAGAAATAAATTCGAGCTATCATATCATGCTAGGCTTTGTTGTCAGAGCCTGAAGCAAATATTTGAGCCAGCCACATCCAGCCTTATCGTTGTCTTCGACAAACTTTCCCGTGACTTCTGTGAATTTCTTTATCAACCCTCCGCCCCGCTATAAGAGTTCGGTTGATGGGGGTACATTCGCTCGCAAAACCATTTGCTCTTGTTCCTCATATTCAAGCCTTAGGCGCGAAAGGAGAGGAAAGTGTTCTGTGCGTTTGAGAGCTCCGCCGAAGGGATCTTGTTCTTGCCCCCACCCAGTAAGTACTATTTTCATCTTTGCTATTTTTCATGTGGAGCCACGAGATTTCGCCCAAATCCGGTGGCGTCCCACCAAACTATGAGGTACTTAAGGCTCGCACCAAAGGATGTGTTCTCGACAACGTGGGGGTCGGTCCCCTTCCTCTGGGGTCGAATATGTATACTGGTGCCGGTATCCCTCATGGTTCCTTAATTCTCTCGCCGGCCCACTTAGAGTATGTTAGGTTCCCGCTCCATCCCCTCTTTCATATGCTCTTATTCTTCCTGGACCTTCACCCCATGCAACTAAACCCGAATTCTTACCTTCTCATATCTGGATTTCTAGCCGTCGGTTTGAAATGGGGTGTGTCCCTTAGCTTTAAGGATTTCATGTACCTCTACGACTTGGCTTGTGTCAGGGGGGAAAGTCATTATTTCTTCTTTACGTCCGGGTCGGGTAAAAAGGTATTTACTTGTAAGCCCACTTCCGCTAAGTACTGGAAAAACCAACCTCTCTTAATCATGGGGAGTGGGCGGCGCCTGAGATGTCTAACATGCCTATCCCGTCGGCATTTGGCCCAAGACCTGGTATATATATTATGTCTTTGACAACAGTGTTGTGTTTTTGCAGGTTTAACTAACCTCTTATTTTGGCAGAACTCCGTTTGGATAAAAGATATCTGATTCCTGAGGACCGAATTGCTTGGTTGGAGGACAATTTGGCTGGTCAAGGGTGGGATATCACACGCTTCGTCGATCCTGCGACTCTCGTTCGTATCTCCACTGCTCGCCGTATGTTGATTTATTTGCCGTTCACTTTGGTCGATTCGAACCTACGCAAAATAGACTTGTTCAAGGACATTTGTTCCGTTGACATTGAGCTTTGTTGTACCGAGGACTCAGCGTCTCTTATCCAGGCCAGCTTTCAAGAAAGGGAAGTTGAGTTAGCTCAGCACAACAGCTCCGAAGACTGCACATCCGGGTCCGAGTCTGACCAGTCCGATATGTCAGCACCACGCTCATTGTCAGTCCCAGGCCGTAGGGAGAGGAGATCGGGGAAGGAACCCGAGTCCTCTGGGCTTGCGAAGAAATCACGTCACGCTTCACAGGTCGTTTTGGGTTTGGGTTCACCCAATGCGTCTGCTTCGAGTACACCATCCCGACCTCAGCAAGGCCCTTGTGCCCCCACACCCTGCGCTCATTAGGAGAGAACGACCTCGTGTCCATGACTGACGAACAAATGTGGAGTTATCAATCACTGTGCTTGAATGCGTACGTTTGAGATTTGTGCTTGTGTTATCCGATTACCATGTCCTATCATGATTGCCTGTTTAACGCCCCACCTTTTATTTCTTGCAGATGGCTGGAATTCGCAACAAGCAAATGGCGAGGTTTCAAGCTATGAGCCGCGAGATATGCGAAAAAACGGCGACCCTCGAACTTAGCGGGAAGCGCATCAAGGAATGTGAGGATGAGCCTCGAGCAACAGCGGGGTGAACTGTGAACTCTGAAAAGTGGCCAAAGCACTGTGCTGATGGAGGTTAACCGTCTTAAACAAGAACTGGTGGATGCCGCACGCAACAGGGATGAGGAGTATGAGGCCAACACCAAACAGATCAAGGTGGGAGGTGGCCAGGGCAATTCAGATACGGTTGGGTTCAAGGTCAGCACGCTTCCTGAGCCATCGGTTTGTGGTGAGCCCAGATGGACTATGATGATGAGCTGGGCCTTTGATCCTGCTGGTTACGAACTTTTTCAGGGTATGCACCCTGCAGATCGTCCTCCGGCGAATTACGTCCCCCATCGCAGGATCTCACCAGCGGCCTTTCATGGGTCAACCCCCTCTAGGTGGTTTGGAGCATTGCCCCTAGCGCTAATGTTTGCGTCGTCTATAGCCAGTACTGTGGGCCTGTCCTTGGTTTTACGGGCTCTCACCTCACCTGCTTGGATTCTCTACTTGTGCTGGGCCTACCTCGGGGGTCGTTCCTGACCCATTTGATGATACGCCCTAGATTGTCTGTTTCGTTAACCACTTGTTGTATTTTCTTTTCAATTCTGTCTTTGTTCTGATGTACTCAACTATCACGTCCCCAGAACTCGCGTTATCAAGCGTTATGAATTATCCTCTTGATTCGAATTTTAATCCTAATGTACGTGTCTGAGGCTTAGCGCAACGGTTTTTTCAAACTTGGCCAGATCCTCCCAGGATGTATCGTCATTTTCAAATTCAAAAAGTAAGGGATTGGATATCCAATCGTTACGTCCCTGGGTAAACCTCTATATAAAGGGTAATTTGGTTTTCAAGTAAACATACCCTATCCCCGTTCATGGATCATAGACGTAAGCTAAAGCTCCACTTTCCGCCTTTGCGCAGATGTTCCAAAGAAAGGAGATTCCCCGAGGGGGAGGACTTCGTCTCTACCAAGGAGGGATTCTCCTAAGCGGGATTCCAAAAGCCCTAATGGAATCATTGAGATATGCTCTCAGGATTCCTCTGCCGGCTCCCCGACGGATGTTTCAGATTACTCGGCAGTTCCCGATTCGCTCCGTGGGTCCAGATCCCGATCTGGTGACACCAGAGGCGGAGGAAAGGCTACTATGAGAAGGAGCACTTCAAAGGCACGGGATGAAGCTGGTTCGTTCTCGTGTTTCCCGCTGCTCTTGTCACTCTTCGACCATAACATGCTGCTGAATGGAGCGTAACTTACTCAAGGAGGATCTAGCATGCGTCAGTGCCCAAGTGACTCGCCTCCGAAGTGATCTCGCTGATGTAGATCGCGCTGTGTCCGCCGCTCATTTTGACGGCATATGTGATGGGTTTAGACAGGTATCCACCACTTCCGCAGCAAGGCCAAAATGGTCTATCCTTACGTGGATTAGGACCGTCTCCCCTTGCCATCAGATTAGCCTATGCTACTGTAGACTCAATAGCATTATGTACTTTCCAGCTTTTTAATAATTCGGAGGCCCTCCTCCTACAAACATTTCATGTTTTTCCTTTCACGGCCATAGAAGCCTAATGTTATTGTTTCGGTTAACCATGTGGTCTTCGACCTTGTCACATGCGTATTTTTATTTATGTTGCTTGATCTCTAACCATATCACGGTCCCCAACCATGTCGTAATCTCCGATTACTTTTATGCATGATTTCCATCACTTCTTTGTGCGCGATTTTTAATCGCTTTTTTGTGCGCGATCTCCAATCGCTTCTTCATGCGTGATCTTCGACCACGTCTTGATTGCGATCTTGAACCGTACTTTTCCTTTTGCCTTTTGGCCAAGCACCTTATGTGCCCATGGATTAGTATACACATTTTCTTATTTACAAGGTCTTCGACCAAGTGGATTCTGGCAATGCTAATTTAAACAGACGTGGCCTTCGACCAAACATTTCGAATGTGAAGAAAACATGTGTTCCATTAAGCGTTCACCGACGATGGACAATTTAGGGAAATCTCACAACAGAAAAGATGAAAGCAACAAAGAAATGAAAACTATAAAATCAAATGAAATACTTCCTCAGATGAATTGCATTCCAAGGGCGTGGTACGTATTGACCGCTCTCGATATGCCTCAGCATATAGGCCCCTTTTCCATAAGCCTCCGTTACCCCTCGTACGGTCCTTCCATGTCCTTTCCAAATTCCTGCGTTTAGGTCCTTGGTGTTCTCCATAACCTTTCTTAGTACCCCATTCGCCTATCTTGAATTTCCTCTGCCGTACTCGTTTATTGAAGTAATTGGCTGCTTGGTTCTGTAGTTCGCAAGTCGTAACGCCGCAGTCTCTCGTTGTTCTTCAAGCATGTCAAAGGTTGTGAGCTAACTGTTGCTCATTATCATTGCTCTCTACCACCAAGTGTCCTGATTGTGGGTAGCTCAATTTCTGTAGTGGATGACGGCTTCAGTTCCATAAGCCAAGGAAAAAGGGCTTTCTGCCGGTTTGGTTTCCGTTTGGTAGTACGGTATTCCCATAGTACATTGGGCAGCTCTTCTGACCATTTGCCTTTGCGTTGCTCAAGCCTTCTCTTCAAGCAATCAAATATCGTACGATTAGTTTTCTCGGCTTGTCCGTTTCCTTGAGGATAACTTCGGGACGAGAACTGCTGAATGATCCCTTTTTCCTCGCAATAACTTCTGAATTTACGGTTATCGAACTGGGTCCCGTTGTCCGTCACTATGGCCCTTGATATCCCAAAAGCGACAAATTATATTCCGCCATACGAATCTTACCACATCTGTTTGGGTCACCTGTTTTGTAAGCTTCGGCTTCCACCCACTTGGTGAAGTAGTCAGTTGCCAAAAGGACGAATTTCTTGCCCCCCACTGCGGTGGGAAGTGGTCCCACAATGTCCATCCCCCATCGGGCGAACGGCCAAGGCCCTACAACAGGGTTAAGTTCCTCGGCTGGTTGCCTGATACGGGCCGCATGCCTTTGACATTTATCGCATTTCCTTGAAAATTGCTCTGCATCGCGGGCCATATAAGGCCAAAAATATCCTTGGGTCAACGCCTTGTGGGCTAAGCTTCTCCACCCGTGTGGTTCCCACATGTCCCTTGGTGAATTTCTTTTAGCACCCATTCGGCTTCATGTGGATCGAGGCATATGAGATACGTTCCTGAAAAAGACTTACGAAAAAGAGTATCATCTATAATGGCATACCTTGCGGCCTTTATTCGCAATTTCCTTGCCTCGATCGGGTCATCAGGTTGGGTTCCCTTCGTGAGGTAGTTCATGATTGGAGTTATCCACGATTCTTCTTCGGCATCAATCTGCATAACTCTAGGATCAATTGGAGTTATACTAGGACTCGATAAGAGTCCTACCGGGGCGACCCTCATGTCTTCCACCGATGTTGATGCAGCGTGGGCCAAGCGATCTACCTGAATGTTCATTTCTCTCGGTATTCGTTCAAACTCTACTTCCTCGAACCAGCTGGCTAAATCTTTTACCAACTGTTGATATGCCCCCATTCGTTCATCCTTAGTCGCGTACTCCTCAGTTGTCTGGCCGACTATGAGGAGAGAGTTGCTATGGACAACTAGGCGTTCCACCTTCAGAGTCCTAGCTAGTTGGAGTCCTAACACTAGGGCTTCGTATTCCGCCACGTTGTTTGAGGCAGGGAAGTCTAATCGGACGGAGTACTCCAGGTCCACTCCTTCATGGTGACGAGAGGACGATCCCGACTCCGGCTCCTGCTTGATTAGATGATCCGTCTACATACAATTCCCATTGGGCCTGTCCAGGTTTGGTGCCTCCTTGGCCTCATCACGGTTTTCCTGCTGTTTGTTAGATGGATAGCATTCCACTAGGAAATCGGCAATTACCTGGCCCTTCTGGGCTGTCCGAGGTTGATATCTAATGTCGAATGCTCCGAGCTCGATGGCCCACTTTGTAACTCTTCCTGAGAGGTCTGGCTTGGACATGACCGCCCTGATTGGTTGGGTCGTCAATACGATGATCGTGTGTGCCTCGAAGTATTGTCGAAGTTTCCGCTTGGCCATTACTAAAGCTAACACGAGTTTCTCAGCCGGTGGATATCTCTTCTCAGCCTCAATTAAGCTTTTGCTCACATAAAATATGGGTTGTTGGATTGACTTTTCCTCCCTTAATAGTACAGCACCTTACAGCAATCTTAGTGACAGCCATATATAGGTATAAAGGTTCACCTTGCGTTGGAATAGTCAAGGTCAGGGGACTAGCGAGGTACTTCTTCAGCTGCTCGAAGGCTTCTCTTTGTTCTGGCCCCCATACGCTTCCGTCCTTGTTTCTAATTGCCTGGAAGAATGGCTTACAACGATCTGACGATCTTGAAATGAATCGGCTGAGAGCTGCTATTTGCCCAGTCAGAACCTGCACATCTCTAGGCGTTCTTGGATCAGGCATATTCCGCAGCGCCTCCACCTTCGATGAATTGGGCTCGATACCTCGTTTGTTCACTATTTGCCCCAAGAACTGTCCTGAGGAGACACCGAATGCGCACTTCTTCGGGTTAAGCCGCATGCGGTATCTTCTCAGTATGTTGAAAAACTTCTTCTAGGTGCCTGACATGCTGGGATTTTTCCTGGCTCTTGACGACCATGTCATCGATGTAAACCTCCATCGTTTTGCCGATCAAATCCTTGAACATCTTGTTCACTAATCTTTGATACGTCGACCCTGCGTTCTTCAACCCGAATGGCATCACTGTGTAACAGTACAAGCCCCACTCGGTGATGAACGCCGTCTTTTCCTGGTCCTCAACTGTCATTGGGATTTGATTATATCCCGAATAAGCGTCCAGGAATGAGAGAAGCTCATATCCGGCAGTAGCATCTACCATTTGATCAATCTTTGGTATCGGGTAACAATCTTTCGGGCACGCTTTATTCAGGTTGATGTAGTCTACTCACACGCGCCATCCTCCCGTCCTTTTTACTTACTACCACCACATTCGAGACCCAGGTTGGGCACCACACTTCTCGAATGAATCCTGCCTCGAGCAATCGGTCCACTTCATCGCTAATAATTTGGTTCCGCTGGGGTGCGAACCTCCTCTGCTTCTGCTGATACGGGGGGTGGTTTGGGTCAACGTTCAACCGATGACACGCGATTTTTGGATCGATTCCCGGCATGTCCGCATGTGACCATGCGAACACGTCCTTATTCTCTCTTAACAACTTCATTATTTGTTATACCTCATCTTCGGATAGGGGGGAGCCACCAACACTTTTCTATCAGGATAAGAAGGATCCAGAACTTCTTCCTTGAGTGGTTCGATCGTCGGAAGCTCTGAGTCATCCTCCTCCTCTCGTTTTGGTGAGTCCTCCATTAATTGCTATAAATCCTCGCTCTGCTGCGAAGTCGCAGCCTTAGGATTAGTGCTATGCTGTAGCATCTTCTGGCCTCCACTTGATCCCCCTTGATATCAATTGTGGTTCTTCCATCCTCGGATATGCACCTCATCACTTGACAACGTGTCGATGCTTCTCCATCCATTCGATGAATCCAATTCCTTCCCATTATAGCATTATAAGCGCTCGGCGCATCCACAACTACGAAAGTAACGAATAAGGTCTTACCTGCGGCTATGACTGGCAGAGTCACGTCTCCGATTGGCTGCGCTTTCGTCCCTTCAAATGCGTAGATCGGTGTTGGGTTTGGTTGAATCTCCTTTTCATCTAGCTTCATCCTCTTGAAGGTGCTCCAGAATAACACGTCTGCGCTACTTCCCCCGTCTATCATCACTCTTTTTACCATCGAATTGGCAACGCGGAGGGTCACCACCAGCGCGTCGTTGTGAGGAAACTCAATTCCTTCCATGTCTTTTTGCGTGAATGAGATGACTCTAATCTTTTCCAGGGCTTTGGCAGATTCAGAGGCAGACGCGATCCCGTTTATGCGTCTCACCTTTTCAGCTTGTCTTTTTTGAATCGGGATCGAGCCTTTCTTCCTTCCGCGGGATTTGACCGACCATGAATGGTGTTGATCTCCAGCAGTTCTTCATTTGCGATATTTCCGGTCATTGTTTTTGACCCGCCCTCTTCACTTGCCCTATTCTCAGGTTCGGCTCGGTATTGGGATAACATTCCCTTTCTCAGCATTGCCTCCACCTGATACCTGAGACTTCGGCAGTCATCAGTAGTGTGTCCAAAGTCATTATGATGGGCACACATCTTGTTCCTGTCGCGCTTTTCTGGGGATTCGCGGATCGCAGGTGGTGTTCGGAATATACCTTTGCCCTTGTTCTCGTGAAAGAGTTTAGCCAAACTCACCGTGAGCTTGGTGAAGGGTCGGCTCTACTTAGGTCCATTGCTGAAATCTTGTCTTGAGGAATATTGCTTTGTCTCCACCCTTTGCTCCGATGGAGGCTTTGGGGTTGCAATGGTGGAAGTGGTGCGTTTTGACTGGGTGAGCTCTTCTTCTTCTAGTCTAATGATTCCATCCGCCCGGGCCATCACTTCCCTCATATCCACTGGTGGGGTCTTCACTAAGACCTGTGCATCTTTGTTCCAAGTATGACCCCCTCACGAAACGCCAGCGAAGCAGTATGAGAATCACATTCTTCAAGAGTGGACATTTCCTCCGTAAAACGCCTCAGGTAATCTTTAAGGCTTTCTCCAGTACTTTGCTTCGTGCTAAATAGGATCGTGACGTCTTTTCTTCTTTTCTGATTGCAAATGTACTGAGATATGAACATTTCACAGAGTTGGGTGAAGCCGCCAATAGACCTTGGTTTCAGCTGTCTAAACCAAATCAGGGCCGATCCCGACAAACTTGAGGGGAACAACTTACATAACAGGGCCTCGTCGTCTCCTTCGAGCACCATTTGTTGTTGGAAATGGTAGATGTGTTCAATGGGATCAGTCGTGCCTTCGAACGGCTTAAACTTGGGTTGGGTGAACTTAACTGGCTTCTTGGCTTTCAGGATGTCTTCCGTGAATGGCGATTTGCAGATTCCCTTCGCCGCCTCCAAAGCCAGTTCAGCGGGTGTTTGTGGCTTGTACCCTCTGATAATCTTCTCAATTTGACTGCGCAAATCAGTGTCTTTCGCCCTGTTCGCCATTTTATGCGGGTCAAGATCTTTGTCTTGACCTTCTGCCGTGGCCTTGTCACGGGCGCTCGAGTGTGTGCTGCTAGAGGAGTCTCCCTCAGAGATCTCATGTCTCTGCTTCCTCTTGCCCTCTTTTGAGCCCTCGCGGCAAGCAGTGTTCTGCGCCTTCTCCAAAGCTTTCTCCGCTACCTTTCTTGTTTCGCGCAATTCTTTCATGATTTCCCTCAACTGGATAACAGCAAGACTTGGTTCCCCCTCCTGGGCGTTGGACCTTGCGCTTCCAGGTCGAGGAGTGAACATCGCATTCCCCGGGATGGAGGCGTTTGGAGTTCCCTGTGCAGGTTCAGTCATATTTATGATCAACTTTGCGAGATTCCCACAGACGGCGCCAACTGTTGGAGCAGGATTTCTTTCAAGAAGAAATACCTCCACAGGTTCTTGACTGAAGTCTGCACGCTTCCTTGGTCGAAAGAGAACTTCGGATTACGTTTCCGGGATCGAACGATGGAAAGGAGGTGAGTACCTGCAAAAGTCACTCCGACGCTCAAGTCAGTGTTTGTGCAACGTACTCTTAGTGTTCAGTTCTATTTCACGTACCTTTGTTGGAGGTCTAGCTAGGTTTTTATAGCACTCCGAGGTCGTGGGTTTAGCCCCACTTCCGTAGCTTTGCGCGTCCCGTCCTCCACTTCGTGGTAGTGGGATCAGATGAGCAATTTGAGTCTCCTTGTTCCGCACTCCTCTATGGGAGGGAAGTTTGCTCATCCCACGTCCTTTAGTTGTGGCATATGGATTAGGTTAGATTTGGTCCCCACAATTTTTTTTATAAAGATGATACCCGGCCACTACTCGATCCGTTGCCATCCCTACCTGAGACCATTGATTTGCAAGTCAAGCATCATTTCCCTCACATGATCGGTTGGCATCTTTAAAGTTTTTAATTTTGAATTTTAAAATGTTTAATAGTTGCATATTACCAAAATATTCATGCTATATCAACAAGACCCACCTGTGTTCAAATCCTTCCCCTCACTATCACTTATATTTTTTAAAAAGGACTGATTTTCCCACTCATTTTTTATCCACTTACACTCAATTTTTCTTTTATCCACTTAGGCCATCTCCAACCCAAATGGGGCTAAACCCAATTTCTCCCCTTAGAAATACAACTATTCATGTATTGCCTAGACTCAAATTGTTTTCTCCCCCAACCATGCATACTCATAATTTGAGTCCGCAACTTTATTAAATTGTTTAAAAATAATTAACCTCTAATATATTTTTTTTCATTAATTTATCTTCACATTATTTTTATTTCAACATTCGTGATTTAATTTTCTGGACATTTTAACCTAAAAAAATCCAAAATCCAAACAAAATATAATTTCACTTAAAAATTAAAATATGTTAAGATAAACCATAATTACAATTAAGATAACTGATAATCACAAAATTATTTTGCCAGTAGTTATAGAAATTAATTTTGTCGTTGGATTTAAATTTCAGCCATTGAATGTGAATTTTTCCCATTGAGATTGCTTAAAAATATACTGGCCATTGATTATATGTAGAATGAAAAAAAAAACAAAACAAAAAATTGACACAGCCACTTAATGCAGCCATTGGATTGAAACAAATAATTGTTCTGGGCTTGACAAGTGGCGCAAGAGTTGGCAATAGGTGGACCATGTAGCTGGGGTCTTCACGTGGCCACTTGGTTCGATGCGAGTTGGGCCCACAGTAATTCCGTCTGGACTGGAAAGCTGGGCCAAATACTGCCCAGGATTTCAGTCTGTCTATTTTGAGATTTTTTTGGGTTTAGCCTCAGGGTTGGAGAAGGCCAGTGGGAAAAAAATTGGATAAAAACTGCAAAGTGAAAATGCAGGAAAAAACAGCAATTAAGCAAACAGGCAGACACAGTTATTAGTGAAATTCTTCCAGGCAGTTACCCTACCATTCAAACGTTGAAAAAAAGGATCAGTGCCTAATGGCCGAGCAAATTCCTTCCATCTAATCTAATAAAACCTTATTTGGTACCAAAATCAAAATCAAATCCCAACAAGAAGCTTCGTTGTGCTGTGAGTAAGGCTTTCCAATCTCGCAATTTCTTGTCCTTTCAACAGCTAACGAAATTTAGGGTTCAATTTGTTATGCAATTGTTTGATTGTGCCATTGATGCAGGAAGAAATTATGGGTTTGTCGTCTGCTAGTACTACGGCTAGTGCAACCCCAGAAGGACTGCAATTGTGCATATTTGATTTGAGGAGGGGTCAAAATGAAGGGCAAGAATTGGACAAGATATTGTTTTTCTTCCCTGCCGATTTGCCCTTCTCAGCACAGTTCTCTGTGATTGGGCTCAGTGAAGGACTTATCACATTTACCAGGTTTCTACTTTCTATCCCTTTTTCCTTATATACATCTTATACAAGTGTTTTTTGTTTATGGGTTTTTGATTTTTATAAGAACTTGTTTATATTTTGTGCAGAATCTTCTCTCCCGAGGCTGCTTGTGAAGCCATTGAAGCGGAGAGACATTCGCATGTTTTTTATGAGGCGGAACCAGATATCTGGATGGTGATGGTGAGCTCTGTTTTCCTTACAAACATTCCTGTCATTTTAGTCATTTTCAATTACGTTTTTAGCTAATGTTCATATATTGTTGGTAGCATGTTATAACTTGTGGGGTTTTTCAGAACTAATATATTAGGCTCCTGATTCTCACATTTTTTTTTCTCATAACTAAACTAAATTTTTTTAGAAAGCAGTTGTAGGCACTGCTATTTTGAAGTATTTTCAAATCATTGCTTTACCTTGTTGTAGGTAGTGGAGAAAAGCAAGGAGTTTGAAGCTATTTGGAGAAGTGATGCATTGAGAAAGGTTCTTAAGGAAGTCCATTATCTTTTTGTGATGTTTCATGGATCTATAAGAGCGTTGCTTGACAAAGACCCTGGTGGAGGACTAACTCGATCTCATTTGTACTATTTCATCATGGACTATCTTGGTGGTAAGTCATCATACAGTCGTGTGCCTACTAATTACACTGAAGTCTAGTTTTATATTGTCCTTGGTTCAAATTTCATTGTAAAATCACTAATTGCCAGCATTTCAAAAGCGTTCTCCATTCGATGGGTGCTGCTGGGGTAATACTGAAGTTGCTGTATCATGTCCTCTCGATTGGATTTTTCTACCTAAGTAATGCTGAAGTTGCTGTATCTCATATGTATGGTTTTACTCTCTGGGGCAGATTTTCTGGTCGGGAAGAAACTACTGTTACCATCATTCCGTGACTGTTTAAAGGAGCGTGGAACCGTACAGATGCTTACTGTAGGGAGGGAAGCAGCAATTGAAGTACAGGTTTGTTTTCAGAATATAAAGTAATCATATGTTAGTGGAGTAGGCCAGAACAGTTTTGCCGAAATTTTCTGCTTATTTATTGCTACATTTTTATTCAAGATTCTTCCTTGGAAGTTATTAATGTTTTAGTATGTCTTAGTCATAAACTTGTTCTAGGTTTGGTGTATTAGTTGTTTAGATACTCATTGGGTCCATGAGTCCTCTCCATGGTTGAATTTTTTTTCATCTTCCAGATTGTGGTGTAATTTGGAAAGATGGTTGTAGTACATGTACTGGTATTATGTTTATTCTCTACTTTTCTTATCCATATTCCTTATAATTTTTATAGACATACCTTACTAATTTTTTTATCTTAACTTATAATGCAATGCTTCATTAGTATTAAGCCTGTCTATCATCACTAACTATCCTATTATCTTCTTTCTTGCCTACTTGTATTCTACAAAACTGTGCATCTCTGCACACATGTGGGCTTTTATAATCACCCTTGTTCCGACCTGACTTCTAAGTTCTACCTGAATCTCCTAATTTTAGTAATTTACTTGTTAGTGCAATGTTATACAAATTTTCTTTTGTGTATGTTTTGAATGGTTTCATTTGTCTTTGCAGTCGCTTGTAAGGGTACTCGAATCTTGTGCTGGGAACATACCCTGTCACTCACTGATCTTGTTTCAGGACCTGTTGGTGTCCACAACGCTTTCTCCTGTATGGTTTGATCTTCTAGGCCTTTTAACTGTTTTTAAATAATTTCATATGCCATTGTGTTTTAGTCTTAAAGTTCAGGAGAAGCTTAAGAACTGAGTTACATTTTTCTTGTGTAGAATTTTCATAGAAAGAGGTGCTGGGTGCATTTATTTTGTCAAATGCTAACTTTCGTGAATTTTGTTTTTCCTATCTTTGTTAGGATGACACCGTAAACCTATTTGCATATGCTGTTTTAAGGCTGACTCCCCGTGCTTTATCCTCTGGAGTAAGTTCCTGGTCCTATTTACGCAAAGGAGCTACATCCCATGTATCCTCAAGTTCTATCTTGGCCGGTCCTGGTGGTGTTCCAGAACAATTTCAAGGCTCAGATGTCAACTCTCCTGCTGGAGATTACAATTATCGTGTCATACGGCCCTTGCAGCAGAATAAGTGGTCCAAAGGGAAGGATGGTTTCTTGTCACTGATATTTGGGGTGCAGAGGCTAGTAACTTGATTTCTGCCACCCCAACAGTTTTGCTCCATCAGACACAGGAGAGAATGTATCTGTGTGCCCATCAGCATAAGAGCCTTACCTTAATTTTTCTCATTCCTGTTTCTTCAGTACTAATTGGGGATCAAGGTGTTTCTGCGGTGAAGCAGCAAGTTCTTGAAAATGTTAGCTTCCTAGCCCTGCTAGTAACTCTAATGCTTATGCTATCAAACTGCTTCTTTACATTTTAAACTTGTCATTAGCACCGTCATGTGGAAATCATTACCCGAAATCAATAGAGGTCAGCAATAGAAATCCTATTTATATGGTTCTCTACCAAAACCAAATTTCTTGTTAGATGTGTTGAAGCAACATTTTAATATCTTTTTCATATCTTTCCCTATTTAAATTTTTATTGATTTAATTTGGTTTAATGTACTCATATCCTTTATATTCATCGACAGGAAAAAAAATAGTTTTCTAATATCCTCTATATCCTTTTTCATGTCCTCAACATACATTGTCTCATTGATTCCTAGTGAAATAAAATGTCTACTTAATCACTAATTTCTTGTAATAAATTATTTGGAATTTTAGTGGTGCAATAATCATTGATTCTGATTCGTGCTATTAGCTGTATTGTAGAATTTTTCTTGAGATAAAAGCTGGAGTGCCATCGTTTGAATTTTATGTTTTTATTTACTATTTTCCAGGTATCCCTAAAGCTGTTGAAAGTTGAAGAGAAACTATCAAAAGGATGGGTTGGTGAGAATGCATATCATGTTAGTGGATATCGATATTTACTACTGGACGGAGACAGAAATGTATCCAGGGCTTCTCCAGCAGGAAAGGTCACAACCCTTACTAAGGTAAAGCATTCCACCACAGTTTGGCTTTGCTCTCTTGTTCTGCACAATACATGTTCAAACGTAGCCATTTGGTTGAGGATGGTCACCTTGTTTTCCTGCATAAAATATTGTATAAATATACTCCCCTGCAGCAGCTAAGGAATTATGGAAGAAAACTTAGCTGCCTATAATTATGTTCTTTTTCAGTTTTCTATTTATATGACTGGTGCCATGTTCACGAGTCTCCAGCTAGATTAGGTTGCATTTTCAGTGCATTTCTTTTACCTTGGGTGTTCTCTGTGGCGGCTTGGCCTAATGCAGGTGTTTGCTGCAAAAGATAGGCTTAGTGGTCAATGACCAGACTAGATCTTATCATTTTAATGTCAATTTATTGCTTTTATGAATTGATGTCCTAGAAGTTCATTTTTCATGTTCTGTGGCAGGATTCCTTACTTGCCTTAAGTAAGCTTAGAGAAGAAGTTGATTTGGAAAAGAGTAGAGCACAATCAGATGATGCTGGTCATGAGAAAGAATTGGAAGTTAGCATCCGGGCGAAAAACAATGCTTGGGTTATTGCTCGGGTTACAAGAGGGAAGGAACTTTATATGGTTCTGGAGAAAGCCAATGAAACCCTTCTTTATGCCTCTGAAGCTGTTGAAAAGTTCAGCAACAGGTTAGTGTATATTTCCATGGATGCCTGCAAGTTGTTTGTGCAGTGTTTGTCTATGTGGGCAATCTTTTCGAACTTGTATTACCGAATACAGATTTGCTTTTATAATTTACTGGTTTGCTAATTTCTTTGAGTTGTGCAGGTACTGCAATGGAGCTTTCTCGTTGAATTAGGGGAATTTCTTGGTTTTTGATATCCATAGTTACTAACATGATAACACAAAATGAGGGGTCCTGCCTCTACGCTCCCCAAGAGATGAAATGTTGGACCCGGCGATGTAGATTTCTGTAAAACATCACACTTGGAAGGGGAAAATAAATAATTAAAGTTATGTTCCTTTATTCAAAGTATGTTGTAACTTGTATCCAATTTTTTATGTACTTGTTGTAAATTATTTTTTGTTTATTAATTTACAAAGAAGTATCATCTACAAAATCTTGCTGAAAAAAAGAAAACGGAGAACAGAGAGAAGGAAAAGGCAGGAGCTTGTATGTGTTAGCATTACGAGTCCATTTGGATGGAGCGATTCCAAATTTAGGGTACATTATAAGTTTAAATTGTTTGAATAAGAGATATATCCATTTTTTTGCTTCATTTCTACTTTCTTTTAACAAATTTATAGCTTTGTTGTCAAATCGAAATCCTTTGTTTCAAATACCTCCATTCAAACGGAGGCTAACAGTTTATCTCCTCCACCAAGAAAGAACAATGATTTTCATTTTTATGGAAGAACAAAATTACAAGGCAGGAATGATTGAAAAGGAAAACCCAGAAACAGGGACAAAGTTTTCGAAAAGTATTTACAATTTGTATTGGATTCAAACCAAACAAAGCACACGGTAGTACTAGTAATGAATTAAAAAGATAAAAGAAAAAATTAATGTGAAGCATCGTCGCCCACCGTGGGGCTCGAACCCACGACCACAAGGTTAAGAGCCTTGCGCTCTACCAACTGAGCTAGACGGGCTTGTTGCTTGGTCGACGTTCGTTTATATTCATAACCTAATTTTTACGCTGTTCCTCCTCGTTGAAATCTTCATTAAGCTGCTTGGGAAATTCGGTTATGAGGGTAAAGAACTATCAACCAAACAACCAAGCCCGTCTAGCTCAGTTGGTAGAGCGCAAGGCTCTTAACCTTGTGGTCGTGGGTTCGAGCCCCACGGTGGGCGAACTTTTATATATATATATATATTGTTTTCAATTTTTCTTTTTTTATTTTGGTCAAATTTTCAATTTCTCTTAAAAGGAGAAAGAGAGCCTACGATTAGAGCATGTCCACCCATGAAGGCTAAGGCAATGTGAATAGTGGCAGCCTTGTCTTAGTTGGTTCCACCCTTGGAAGGCTAGGGCAAGGGCAAATACTATTCATTGTACTTTATTTTCTATTTTTTTTTTATACTTTAAACCATTAATTTTGATAACCTTTTTAGATAATATTTTCGGTTGCCATGTGTTACTATTTATTATAAAATTCTCACCTAAAATTTGAGATAACATTTTCGGATAAAATTTTTGGTTGTCATGTTAGAAATGTGCCCTAAGAGCCAATACATTTGATGTAATCTCCTTAGAATACATTTTGTATATGATACATAAAGGGCAAACTTATTTGTTTTCTTTTACATCGTCTAACGAAACAAATGTCTAGGGTATGCTAAATAAGAGATAAAGTAATATAAAGAAGATTAGATTCATGAGACCTTTAATCTCTAACTGTAGCATTCCAAAATGTTCCTGTTTGGGCTTAAATTTGGCGCACTCAGGCCTAAAGAAGAAAGCCCACGACATCCCCAAAACCGACTGTTCCAAAGCTCTGAGCCCATCAACGCAATCCAGCCCACTAACGATTGAACGGATCAAAACAGATGAACACGGCTCAAAACGTTAGGAGGCCTGGAAACAGAGGGAACTAGGAAAGGGTTGGGCCTCGAAGAAATTCAAAATTAGGCACAACGTAAACTAGACTCAATCTGATCTGCAAAACGGAACAGTCCCATGTGATCCCTGACTTAGAAGAGTCAATAATTTCGGCTGAGATTGAAGATTGAACAGGAGCAGGTATAAAAAGAAAATCTCTGAAATAAACTTTGCTGCCAGGAGATCAAATACCGCTTAGTTTATCTAAAAATAATCTGATATTTTGGAGAAACACAATTTTCAAAGATAAGCAAGCTCTGCTATTATAAAGCGGGAAACATGGAGCTGTTCAAAAGCTGAGAATTAGCTATCTCAAACGTTCAGACTCATGCAAAAACAGATTGAAATGAAAGAACAAGCATGGCGCACCATCAAAATGCAGAAGCAGTCACCTCAAGAACTGATCGTTAAGTAATTACTTGACAGAAAATTGGATGGAACCCCTGTTTCGCTTTAATTTAAAAAATTGAAAGATCTTTTTGATTACCTACCACTCTCAGAAAAACATTTCCTATATATACAAGAGAGGGTGAACAGAGCACATGACAATCAATCAAACAACCAAAAACTCAGTCAAAAGACAAACACTCAAAAGATCACTTGATCACAAAAATCTCAAACAAGTTACAACAGACTCAGAGTCTGAAGTACTTCAAATACAAGAGCTTCTCAGACAAGCTTGCAGAATCATCCTATTTTCTCCCAGCAAAGGCAGTTAGACCCCTGCTTCTGAATTGAATCCCAGTTCACAACTCAACAATAACGAGATTTCTCTCGTTACAAATTTGGTTCAGCAAAGCCAAGTTTAGCAGAGTTCGAGTTTTCTCAAATATGAAAACCTCAACAAATTTATGAAGAGCCCTGACTTAGCAGCACAGGTACTGTAGTACATCCCCAGCTCAAGTCCAGCTACTTCCGCCCCTTTCAGACTGGAGAAGTCCCAGTTCTGCCCATCCAGAAGCCATCCAGGGCTCGAAACAGATTAAAGCTCTGCCAAACTCAAGCTTTGGTATCGATTTGCAGCCGAAGCCTAACAGTGGAAGCTGTCCAGGGTCCAGCCCAGCACAGACGTACCCAATCCAGCCCAGAACAGAGGCAACTAACCAGGCAGAAATGGAAGCACAGCCCTCATCTCGTTCTCATATAGTCAGTTTTCCCTTTTTGAGTCTTGTAAAGGGGAGTTCTGCCTGAAATCAGTTCAATCTGTTATCAGTTGTTCTGGCCAGAACTGCCGGTTTTTATACTGAGATAAATTATAAAAGTCCTTACCCGTCTGAGGCATAGAAAAGAACTTACTTGGGAGATATTCCTCACCCAAATTCACAATCGTTTGGTCAAAATCAGTAACTTGGGACGCAAGTTATTTTTACCATAAGTCTGTTCGGGTTAAAAAATCGCTAACAGTGGCACGCTCAGCACATAAAGAAAGTTAATTTACTGACCAAAACATGGTCTTTGAATTAATGGGGAACTTTGCCCTGTCATCTCAGGAAGTAAATCAAAACGGGTGAACAGTTCTTAATCATAGGTTATCAAATGGGCATTGATAAACCGTTAAGATTAGCACATATTATGTATGCTCAATTGGGAGGATGGTTAGTCTCAAACCATTTGTGTAGTTGACACTAATACAAGTATGTGGGTGCTCATTAGTGAATGAGTACACTGAACGCGATCAACCGTAGTTCTCGTATGGAGTATTTATCTACATGTCAAATGAGAACTCATAGTTGCAATAATGCAAATTAGTCCTTGGACCTGAGGTATCATGGTTGTCCTATGATGCGTTATTGATCTTTGATAGCTCTTAAAGGCAAGCCGTAAAAGATTTATCTTAAGTGTTGTTGGGATCTCTTAATTCATCATAGGGGCATGTGAATGTACAATAAGGAATCTCTACTTTCGATAAAGAAGGAGAATGTTTCAAGTTGTGATTCAGCAAATCTTTGGCCAAAGTATTTTGAGCTTGATTTAGAAAGTTGTTCTTAATCATGTTCTTTTGAATCACATAAGGTTATAAATCATATTAGGGGTTTGACATAATCAATCCGTACCCTAATAATATGATTTGAAACATTGTATAAGAGAAGGACCGTATTGCATTGCAATTCCAACTAAATAGGTTCTTCATCTATTCTGGTTAGCTTGGGTAGCTTTGATATATTGCTAGATGTCACTCTTGGCTTGTGGAAGTCCTAGGATTGATTGTGATCGATCCAAATAAAGGAAGAATTAAAAATGGGTTTTAATTCCAGTTGGTTAGAAAGAGTTCTAATATTTTCCCACTGCCTTGCTAATTAGAACCTAATGGATCGCACACCTTAAATGGTTAACTTTGAGTAATACAAATGAGAATGAGGAAATCAATTTGATTGATTTGATGTTGATGATTTACTACGTGTAAAAACGTATTTGGGTCTCGGTAATAGTTAACGGGAAGCCCAAATGGTTGGGTATCAAGCCCAAGGGCTTAAGACACCTAATTATTATGGTTTAAGTGTCATAAGGCCCAATTTTGGAAGCCCAATGGGGTTTGGCCGAAAATGCTTATGTGAATGTGTATGAGAATTGTTTCCATAAGCTCATTCACACACAAACATAATCCAACATCAACCAAATAGGTTTGGGAGATCAAAGAGAGATAAAAGAGAGTTTTCAAGATTGAAACATTTTCATCTTTCAAAGTGGTTTAGATTGAAACCAATCTTGAGAATCTTGCGCTAGCATCCAAGTATTTTCAAGATACTTCTTCTCATCTCAAGGTTCCATTGGTGTGGAGACTTAGATGCCATATACTTTTGTAGCTCATATGGAGGAGAAAGATCAAGGAGCAAAGATCAAAGATCAAATAGGAGATCAACAAAGAGGAAATCATCAAGAAAAGACCAAACACAAATTGGTTCATATAATTGCTTCAAGGGTAATTAGATCTTATCATTTCTCTTCAATTTTCATTTATGAAAAACATATCAATGTTCATGGCTTAAGATACTTGGAAGAAGTTTTGTTTTTGAATTTAAATAACCACCATATTCTTCCGCTGCGATTAATTTAATTAATTGTATGTTTAATATTCAAATGAACTTCTTAAAAATGTTTTAAAACCAACATGCCACGTGTCCATTTTTATTATAAAATTCACATCTCACTTACCATACAATTGAAATACCTACTCACTCATCATACAATTGAAATACTCCCGGTCTTCATAGTTCGAGTTAATCGAGTACAAGGACGAATCAATCATTAGCGGTGGCGGTTCCACCTGATCACAACGTGGGGAAGTATTTTCCTTCGGAGGACGTAATAGTGCCATTATTTCCGACACATAACGCACCACTGGAATCGATTGCGGGCATTGCTCACTTGAGGAGCCATGTGTAATGGTTTTCCTCTTTTTTGTTTTTCCTTGAATAATCTATTTAAAAAAATGAAATTAGAAATGCAAGAAAGAAAAAACAAAATAATAAATAATATATATATATATATATATAATATGACATTAAATTGAATAAAACGGAAATTATTATTTTTTACCTCGTCACCAAGATTTTGACCTTTTCGAAAGTTTGTCCATGACCCTCCGGCTTTGATGGAAGAGGCCATTTATATTTTTGCACAAATGGAATTTTGTAACAGAAAAATGTGAGTGGAAAGTAAAAAATATTGGAAGGAGAAGAGTTGGTATGAAGATTTGGTGTGGAAAGTGAATAAAATGGTTATGTATTTATAGGGAAAAAATTCAGAATTTTTTGGTATTTTTTGAATTTTTTTCGAATTGTTTTGCAATTTTTTTACCCAAAAAAATCGAGTTTGTCGGATTTCTGGACAAAAAACAATCAAAGCATCTGGGAAGTGCCACGTGGCGTCTTCTTGTTGGGAGATGTCAATCACTGATGTCAGCACGGTGAAATCAAATTTTTTTTTTACTGTTGGTGCTTGAATTTCATGCACCAACGGTAAAAAAAATTTGATTTACGGTTGCTGATGTCACCATGACATCACGATGATGTCAGCACCTTTGGGCTGTAGCCCAGGCAAGATCTGCGCGTGGACTTGCCCAGGTTGGTGAGACCCACCATTTGCTCGGGCTTCTTCTCTCGCGCTAGACCCCTCTTGGGCTGCCTTGGGGGGTCTATTGCCCGGTTTTGGCTCAAGGCTGGAGGTGCTCTTAGTGAAGCTCAGAGCTTCATCTGAGTTCAATTTTCTTGCCAAGACTGCTTCTTTGGGATTGACTTCCAATGAAGATGTAATCTATCTATATATATATAAAGTAAAAGGCAAAGTATGGTGAAACATTTAAAACTACCAAAAAATACATTTGGTTACTTTAAACATTAAGAATTGAAATTATTAATTAAATGAGAATAATGTAGTAAATTCACATTTTTTTCATATTAAAAAAATAAAAATAAAAACAAAATCAGATAATAGGTCATACTTTTATGGAACATAACTACCCATTTGATTTTTTCTTAATCCTAAATATATATATATAGCAATTGGCACATGCGTAGGGCTAGTTTTTCTTATTGAAATTAAAATATATTTAGCTTTAATTTTTGGCCTTTATTTTGTTCGAAATACCAAATTGGGCCTTTACCAACCATGTACGACACCGAAACTCCAATTTGCCACATATCATATCCACAATTTATATAACAACGTAAAAAATATGCATGTGGCTTCTGTTTATTGGTTAAAAAATGCCTTCGTTTTAAGTTCTTTGACCCCTTTCTTTCTCCATTAATTTAGCTCCTCCTCCAACCATCTCGTCTCTTCACACC
Organism: Prunus yedoensis; assembly: GCA_005406145.1. NCBI lineage: Eukaryota > Viridiplantae > Streptophyta > Magnoliopsida > Rosales > Rosaceae > Prunus > Prunus yedoensis. Next base: position 37,984 of record BJCG01001684.1, on the reverse strand, counting down.
ATCTTTGCTGCCTAAGTGCTAACCAGAGCTGCTAATCACAATCTTTCAGTGAGTCAATTCAAATATTTTTTTCTTCTTTTGGGTTGATTTGTATTGTTATTGTTTTTATTCAAATCAGGCCTAGGCGTCGCCTTGTGTGTAGATTTTTCAGAGTTGAAATTTGAGGCAATAATGCATTCATCACTCTGCTATGCAATAATGGTTCAACTCCATTGTTCAATTGATGGGTTTACTCTGAAATCATGAAAAAAAGAAACCATTTTTATGAAAACTCTAATTGTATTGTGTGTGTTGGGTGTTGGGGGCTGTGTGCTTTGAGCTGATTTTTTGCAGCCATATGGCTCAAAAATTGTCACTTTGCTACAGCGTGATGCTTAATTTCATTAGATTGTGCGGTTAAAGTAACTTAAAACTATTGCACACGAATTACCATCATTTGTGATTGTATCCTTTTGACAGAGAAGTACATGAAAAGAGGTTCAAAGTTCCTCCACTATAAATCATCAATGATGGAGTTTTTGCAAGTTCTGGTTTGTTTATGATAAATTAAGGTGCTCTATTTAGCTTAATGGCAGAGTAACTGTGTTATATGTGTGTGTGTTTGGGGTGGGGGTGGAGGGATCATTTGAGATTATACCAGATCCTTTTCCATGTTGCTCCCTTTAGTTTCCTTAAAAATAAAATAAAAAATAAGTCCATAATTATCATTTTGATTTAAGAGAATTGTTGAGTTATCCCAGGTTCTAGCATGTTTCTACGACCAAGTTAGTATCATGACCCTCTTTTTGTTATATCAATTTTTCAGGACGAACCTATCAACATGGAGATAGGTACTGTGAGGTAAAATTTTGTCACTTTATAAATAAATTAAGATGATTCCTCCATGTAGTAGTTGAAAAAACACTATACACACGTTTTTTTCCTTGTTCATTTACTTTGACCCTTATCGAAAACTTTAGTTCTGCGTGATTTGCTCTTGCATTGCCAATCTAGTTAGTTAACATTGCTTATAGTAAATCTCCATAGCCTTTCCTATTCATGGCATTGTTGATGTCGTTAAGCATTTATCAGTTTCATTCTTATATCATCATAATCTTGACAGGTGTTGCCTTGACAACCAAGTACTGTGGTTGTCAAGAGAAAGTTCAAGAAAATTAGATTGGAGAAATATCCACCCACTTCCGCAGATTGTAACTACTTGGAAGTTAAAGGTGGGATATCAGAGGTTGATAGATTGTCAAGTATCTACTGGGAAGCATTCACTGAACCATGTCTTCTGGAGAAGACATTCAATTCCCACTAGTTTGGAGGTATCATCATCTCTTCGGGCAGAAACTTGTAGTGGAAATGATGAATATGCACATAAAGATTCGCAGGAGAATCATCTTTCTCAACATTTAACAAGTAATGAGGTACTCATGCACTGGTCCGAATTATTTTGATTTAAAAATAAATAAAAAAATCCTTAAAAGCATTCGAATGCATGAACTTCCTTTTTCTATTGGTTTAGCATTCCTGGCTACTTCAGTTTTAAATCTCAAGAGCTAACTTATGTGAAAACTCTATATCAGTTGAAGTCACTGCTGGCTGATTCTGAAAGAACAAAGCTTATGAAAAAACTAAGTGAAGCCAATCAACAAAATCGGTTCCTCAAACGACAGGTTTGTATGTATTCATACAATGTCCTTTCTAAATTGACTCCTACTTTAGTATGTCATTTAAATTCATCTTCATCATTTATTGCAGTGGCCCACATTTTATGTTGCCATCTATGTTGATATCTTCATAGATATGACTGGATTGATATCCATTTAGGAATGCATTCTAGCAGCAGTAGGCATGTTACTTCATGGGGTTGGTGCAAAAAGCATAGGACTGAAGAGTAAAGACTCACACAACAGGAATGTAGATTAATTCTTAGTGGGTCCAATTGAGAGATGAAAGCATTAATATTAAAATTGAGTTGTTGGCTTGTTTAGCATATGAGTATATCAAATTTATAGATATAAAAAGGTTCACGTATTCACAATCTCATTTCTAACTTGAAGGTTGTTGAATTGAATATACTGAAAGATGAAGATGCACACGCCTCTTTCATCATTTGTGAGAAAAAATGAAAAATATATTTGATGAGTTTCTGTTTCAAATTAGTTTCTTCATATGATATCTCTTTTGTCTTATCTGTATCAAGAAAATTAACATACATGTAACTATAATTCTCGGATGCTATTAATTGGAGAGAGCATGGATGTTTATATGGTTATTTCATTTGATTGTTCTATCAAGGGTAATAGATTTGACATCTTATGTTGATCCATTATCTCTACAGTTGCATATAAAGGAGGATGCGTTGGTTAACTTCAAAAGTGAACTTGCTGTCTTGGAACTTGAAATTCAGGTTACATATTTTACGACTGGTGGTTGTCTGCACGTCTTGCATGAGCATAATGTTATCACTTGTGAGTAATTTAAGTCCCTAGAGATCAGCTTTTTTTATCACATGTGAGTAATCTAAGTCTCAAGAGATCAAGATTCTTACTTCCATGTGTCGCCACTTTAACACTCTACAAAACCTTTCGTAATACTAAAATGGTTGTAGGTCAAGACCATGTGGAAGGAGCAAATAATTCCAGTCTTGAATCTCTTGACTTTGATATATTGTTGGAATCATATCCTGTGCAAATTGCATTTAGTTAGATGTCTGTTATTGCCTAATTTCAAGAGCCATCTTGACTGAATTCTGCTAACATAGTAAGAAGTATTCTCTCAGCAGTCCAAACATAAAAAATGGGATCTTTATATCATAAACCTTTAACCACTACGACAACCACTTTACTCATACCATTCCCATCACAGTGCAAGAATGGTAGTTGTCCCTCATCCGCACCAGATTGCTTCTCTCACTGCAATTCTGCTTTGAGATACTAGACAGGCTTGAAAGTTGCTTAAGTTGTATGCGAAGTTTAGAAAATTTGAAGGTTCTAGGATTTGGTTGGGTACTGGAGTTGGATAGTAGAAGACAAGTGTAAGCTGCTCTCTGGTTTCTGTAGCAGTCAGTGTACAAGAAAAAAGATGTCCAGTGATAAGTTAACCAACATAAAAAGGAGACACAAAAAAATAGGATCAAAATTGGAATGTAGATAAACAAGTCCTAGGGCACATGACCCATGAGAATTCTACAATCTGATTCCTTTTCCTGAAAACTGCATACTATGTCTCCTAAGCAAGTAGGTATACAAGTGTTACAGCAGCCCTAGCTTTGATTACTTTAGTTGCAATCTAGTGTTAAACCTTCAGGAATACTTGAAAACTTGCATGGCTGTCATCTGGTAAATAACATAACACATAAAAACTGACCACTAAGTGAAAGATAAGTTCAAAACTGAATCCCAACGAGACCCCAAACCAACTTTACAGTGGGCTTACTGAGCCCTGGATAACTATGTAATTCCTGTCAAATCTGGATGTGAGACTTGCGAGAAAGTTTGAAGACTTTCCTTGTGCGCCCACAACTTTTTTGGTAAAAAAAATTACAAAATAGGGAGTTACTTTCCTATATTTTAATTTCTTTTAGTTTTCAAACAAATAGACCCTTAAGGACTAACTCAGACTCTCTGAAAATCTTCTTTGTAAAACATTGTGGAGGATTTGCAGAAAATTAAAGTCTAAATGCATCCTAGATCAAATGACTCATGTTAAAGGCAATGTTGTCATGCATCACGGTTCACGTGATTGAATATAGTCGAAGACTTGTGATGTCATGATTCCTTAGTTGTTCTAATGGCAGGCTTTGGTGAAATTGGCAGAAGAAAACACTAAATCTGTCATTCCACAAGGTTCAAGAAAGATTAATGGGAAGTACATTCAGTCTCACCTTCTTTCCCGTTTAGAAGGTAACTTGCTCTAGCATGACTTATTTATTCCTTCTTTCTTATTCTCTTTCCTTTTGCTGCTAAAAATTGTATCTCTGTCTGTTGACTGAGAAAATGCATTTGAAAGCATCTTAGAGGATTGTGTACAAGGAATATATAGTTTTCTCTCTTTTTATAGCATGATGGTCCTCCTAAGGTACATCTCCTCCACAAATGAAATTGAGCCATTGCATTAATAGGTGCCTTGAGATGTGAATTTATATCCACCTCACTTTCTCATCAGAAAATTCTAGTTTTTTCCCAGATCATATTTATTGATTAAAAATTCAATCTATTTTCAGAGCATCTTATCCAAATAATCCAAATAAAATACATACAGACTACAATTATCAAATAAAAAAGTACTAAGAAAGATAATATAGGAACAAAGACCACTTTGGAGAGGAGTGAAAACGGGAAAAGGATCACTTATAATAGTTGAGATTTAGAGCAGAAATGTAAGGATTACCCCTTGAGTAAAACTCTTTCTTGGCATCAGTCATTTGGAGTAAGTACAGTTTTTGTGCAAATGGATGGGATTCTTGAGTTGAGAGAGATTGTTTCTGATATCCCTTAAAACATGTGGGTTACTCCTTATTTTCTCATCTTCTGAAATTTGTGTTGGGAATTGGGATAGAATTAGACTTTGGCACTGTATTATGGGTGAGTAGTCGTCTTTCTTGTTTCAGAAATGTGGTTACCCAACTGATATTGAATTTTTTTGAATTTTAATGCTTTCATGTCGCTGTTTCCATGTTTGTTAACTTTCCATATGTTCTGACAAAAGTACTGTTGCATGTGTCTATCTGTGTGAAGTTGTACATGAAAAGTTGAAGGAACAGATAAAGGATGTCGATGCTGTGCAATCCAAGGAGGTTCCCCTATTTTGGTATGGCATGGCTGAGGTAAGCATATAACCTTATAATTTTCATTCCTTTTCCTCACATTATGCAGTGCAGTAATAGTGAGTGACTTTTTGAAATATGATCATATGGGTCACTTCATTGCAAAGCAAAAGGGTTGACGTATGAGGAAGATGTCTCTACACTGTGTTCAACCCTTTATGAAAATAACTTGAAATTATGGAGTGTGGTAATAGTGAGTGACTTTCTGAAATATGATCATATGGGTCACTTCAATGCAAAGCAAAAGGACATATGATGAAGACAGATGTCTCTAAGCTGTGTTCAACTCTTTATTGCAATCACTTGAGGGTGGAAAATTTGGGAAGGAGGTTTGGAGATTTAGTATAAAGTGTTGGAGCTCTCTCTGGTCCATGGAATTTGTTACCTCAAAAGGCGAGTTTGGCCCTACAGAGACGTTTTAGAAGTATAACGCCATTGGAAAACATTTCAAAGGATCACGATCACCTACTAACAGGCATATGACACCACCAAAAAAAAAAAACATAATCTGCTCCCTTTAATTATTTAAAGTATTCTTATTTTTATTTCTGGCAAGGGACAGCTCCGGCTGGCAGGACCATGCCATGCCTACTGTTTACCGGTGGCACTGACCAGCTTCTTCCTCTAGTCTAGAGTTTTCCAATTGAGTCCTTGACTGCACTCGATACATTCTATCCTAAAGTCATATTTCAATTCCTGAACTGACATAAGCACCGAAAAAAAAAAATTATGTGTTCTTATAAATTTGTTTTCAACTGCAATTGGTCCATTCCATATGGCAACTAGTTGTTTTCTGAGGGTCTAACCTGTAAGGTGGCACGACAGTGCTAATGTCTGAAGGATATTCATTGACAACCTGGATGTTGTTGTGCCTGACCTTGAGCCCTGGCTTCTGGTGGGTGTGAGACAACTGTTGAACATGGTGTTGGTTATGAAGTTTGTTTTCTGGTGTGGAGGCTGTAATGAATCTGGTCGACACCGATAAGGAAGGACATGGGGGTGTTGGCTTAAGTAGGTTTCACTAGATCAATTAACCCAGTTGATTAATCCAACCCGAGAAGATCTTCTGAGTTTTCAAGGTTTAAGGGGACCTGATACATATAATAATTGTATTACAAAATACCTGTTATGTCTTCAATGATACTACTGGTGCCGAGTCCTAGTCCTTGTTAGGCTGACATTAAATTGCAAAAGCAGAAAATTACAGCCCCTGAATGAAATTTTAAAGTTTTGGTTCTATGGATTAGGTATTTAGGCATCAAATTTAAAACAAAATTTGTTTTTATTTTGGTGTCACAGAGTGTGCAAGTTATGGGCACTTTCGATGGTTGGAGTCAAGGAGAACATTTATCATCTGAGTATACTGGTTCTTTCACCACGTTCTCGACAACATTAATGCTCAGACCTGGAAGGTACCTAGTCACTCAACTATTCCTATTCTTCCTCCCTTTCTTCATCCTTACCCCAAAATATTATATTTGAAGGTATGAAATCAAGTTCTTGGTGGATGGAGAATGGAAGCTGTCACCAGAATTTCCTACAGTTGGTGAAGGATTAATGAAAAATAACTTGTTAATCGTGGAATAGCTCGACGTCTATAGCCACGGGGAAAGAAAGAAAAGCCTATATCATGTATCAAGCAACTGATAATACTTGTTTACTATGATATTCACCCAGAGCTTATTTAGTTGTGCTTCTGATGTCCAGAAAAACCTAGAATTTGAACTACCAGGCCAGAAAGGAAAAGGAGACCCTAGCATTTTTGTATCCTTATCTGATTACAGAATGAGGATGCCATGCTGGCCTTTATAAGTTTTAAGGTCGTGTCGACATGCTGGACTTGTCTACTATTCCAATCATTATGTATTGGATTGTACTGAATAGTAATCTATCGTATTATGCTTATATTGTTGAATGTTTTGTACTGTGCCGGATTAAGAGGTTGGACAAGTTGTATTGTGTTCGGTATTGTACAAGGTAAGAGGTTTTCAAATGAAAAAGAAAAGCATCTCAGTCTCTTGTAAGGCAATTTACCAGACTCTGGTATATTTTGGCCTAGTCCCAAACAATGGGGAATAACTCCGGACAATTTGGAACATTGCGTGGACAATTTGTATGTGTTATCGAACCTTCTTTTAAAAAAAATTGATTAACAGTACATTGAAATCACAAATACCATTTGCAAAGAGATCACACTTATATACCACAGTTTGACGAACATCATATATTATGTTGCATAAAAAAGTTCTCCTCCACTTGAAGCCGCAATAATAAAATTAATGAATTGATGGTGTGTTTACTAATCAAGAATTGAATTATACTTATGGAGAATAGATTATTATAAATAAACCCAATTCTAGGCATGTATTTATAAAAAAACCCACACACTATTTAAATATAGAAACACACCCAAAATCAATTATAAAATAAACAATTGTATATTTTTTGGGTGTGTTTATAAATGAGTTTTGAGTGTGTGTAATGATGGGTTTTGGGTGTGTTTATAAAGTGTTTTGGGTGTTGGGTTTTTTTATAATTTCAGCCCCCATTTTGGGTGTTTTAGTGAAACCCCCTATGGAGAATTCCTATGTTTACTTCAAATCAAGGAATTGAAAGTAAGTGGGACCCACATAAAATTAGGAATTGAATTCTTGATTTTGGAGGAATTCGATTCTTGGGTGGGATGTGGTATTCTAATTCCTAGAAAACTAACCTCATTAGGAATTTTTCTTTCTTACACATTATATTTTCACACAATTTTCAAAATTCCAAATGTGCCATATACTTTAACTCAACAATGAGGACATTTTAGTAATTAGTACCACTCTTATCCCAATTCCATATGTGTTGATGACTCGTATCATCATTGTGAGCCGAGTCTATCAGAAGGCACCACGTGGCCATAAGGGACTAGGTCGCCCTTATACCGACCCGACTAGATTGATCACCCCTGGTGTCGATAGAGGGCCTCCTAGCCGAACCTTTTGGGAGAGTGTGAAAATGTGGTCGGGCTTTAGAACACTGACCCGACCACTAAGATGTCGTGTGACCAAAGACGCATTGATATTCTAACTTGACCAGACCCCTGTCGAGTCGGCCACTTTACGCGCCTAAATGACAGCTTGGTGATGGTAATGGATCATTTAATGTGTCTCACATCCAAAGCCAGGCGTCTCTTTGCTATTTGATCCTTCTTAACCAGCTTGGTGATGAACACCCACAGTGGCTCTCCGGTCCGACCACTGAGTAAAGAAGAGCCCTCACTCCCTTGAGAGACTGGAGGGTATTTGACCTCTCCCTCTCCCCCTATAAATACTCTTCACCTGTATTAAGACAAAGGGAATAAATACTCTCATATGCAAACTCTTCATCTCCATCCTTAAACTACTTCTAACTTAGGCAACGGAGGGGGTTCAACTGGGATAAACCCAAGTTGTCCGTGTTTTGATTATTGCTTCAAGTGTGCAGGTCACCTAGAGCAGCTTAGTCACGTTGATAAATATAAGCCTGAACCTTGACTCAAGTCAAGGACGCTGGCTCCACAAGAGGAACACCCAGTCAACAATATGGTTATTTAACTCCCCTCAATCCATATGGTTTAGTAAACAACTTCAATAGGAATCCGGAATCTAACTCCCCTCAATCCATATGGTTTAGTAAACAACTTAAATAGGAATCCGGAATCTAATTATCCTCAATCCAACTCCTCACTTCAATTCATCCTCAATTCAATTCCTCATAATTCAATTATGGATTAGTAAACATGCTATGAGTGGTAAAAAACGAGCAAGAACATCAACTATAAAATTAGCTTCACAAACCACATGCTAAAGCTTCACATATGCTCATTGTCCCTTTAATTAAGCTTAAAGCCCTAGAGATTCTCTGGGCTTTGTTTTTTATGCGATGAAATTACTTTCTGCTTATATATATGCATCAATTATTGCTTGGTTCTAATTGGTTGGAATTGTTTTTTACTTGGATATTATTTGAGTGACGATTCACTCAATGGAATAATGATGAATTATATGCCTATTTTGGGCAGTCCAGTAAAACAATAATGTATCACATCCTAGAGGTCTTGGGCATCTTTCTTTGGGTTATAAGTGTTTGGGGTTTGCGGCTTATTGAAATAACATTGCTTTTGTTTTGAGTGACCATGGGATGTCAGCGCAATAACGAGTGACAGTCTTCCCACATGCATTGTAGTGGATCTTCGACGTGCAGTTTTTGTGCAGATGCTTTTGTTTTTCTTTGCTGCAGTTGTGTATATGTGAATCGATTTCATGTATGTCAACCTAGACTCAAGTGTAATGTCAACATGAAATAGAGTGTCTTAGCTGGGCGTCTTGCTTAGGCTGGATGCTCTGCCTAGGAAGGCCTATAAGTTGAAACCCTAAACCTAAACCCTATAAGTTGAAATGTGGAAATGCAGACGGTACGTAGTAGAAGAGCATAGAGTGGTGCTTAAAGTGTAGATGGGTCACAAGGAATTGGAATGGCAAAAGAGAGGAACTCTAGTGTTAGTGTTGGATGTTTAGTTGCTGGTTTCAGTTCTTTCTACAATGTTGATGGGTTTAGTTTAGACTTGAGCACATGGTTGATGATTCACTCATTGGGCATTGAGACAAGTCAAAGAAAATTTGAGCAGAAACGTAAGGGAAGAAGGTTGGGTTGGGTTAGAGGGATTTGGGGAGAAGAAATGTTTTACTTGGTAAATGATGGTAGGGATTACCCCTTGATCGTGGTCTATAGCCACGGGGAAAGAGAGAAAAACCTATATCATGTATCAAGCAACTGATAATACTTTTTTCCTATGATATTCTCTCATAGCTTATTTCTTTTAGGTCCTTTTTTTCGGTTGTGCTTCTGATGTACAGAAAATCTAGACTTTGAACTACCATGCCAGAAGGGAAAATTTTAACTAGGTCCCCAAAACTGTAAGTTTGTGTCTTTATCCGATCACAGATGGAGAATGCTGTGCCGGCCAGTTTGCATGTTTTAAGGTTTGTTCGGCACCATGGACGGGTCTACTATTTCAATCATTGCGTATTGGACTGGACTGAATTGTAATTTACTGTATTATCCTTGTCATTGTTGAATGTTTGGTAACTGTACCGGATTAATAGGTTGGAAAAGTTGGTATTATGGTTGGTATTATTGTTCACGATAAGAGGTTTTCAAATGAATAAAATAAAATGATTAAACGAAGAGGTTTCGAGAGTCTTTCTATGGTGGTGAGGGTGTCATATATGGATCATAGACGTGGATCTTCATATTAGGCACATGATTCATCTGAATAGTAACTTCACTTAAGTTTAATGAAATGATCATGTGGCTAATATGAAAGTCCACATGAGTGATCCATATATAACACCCTCACTATAAAATTTCGCAAGGTTTTGAATCCCAAACCTTCGACTCACAAACTCAACAATTTACCACTGCACCAACATGCTTCGTTATTGAAATATCATATTGCTAATGCATTTAAGGGTATCATTCGGATAAAATTAAAACAATATTTAATTGTTAAAGGAGTAGTTCATCCGATTCCAATACCACAAACCCAATTGAAAACCATAAAAATTGGAACCCATAAACGCAATTATGAAGTGGGTGGCTGTCGGGGTTGGGTTGATGCTGTCATTTGTTTTCTCTGTCATTTTTCAATTGGGGATCAATATAATGGGTAAGTGGGTAAGATGTTGGGGAAGAATTGAGTGTTGTTTGAAGGAGTTGGGTCGTGAGGGAATTTGAAGGACATGAAGAGAAAGCACTGTCGTTTAAAAAAAAAAAAGGGACAAAAAAAAGAAAGAAAGCGCGATTCACCAATTTGTTTGTTTGATTAATCTGATTTTGATTTAATGGCTATTACTTGACCCTGTCAAAATCTGTTTTTGAACTTTCATAATCATGTGTGGAAGATCTTAATTGAATTGTTTATTTTAAAAGTTAAATGCATTTTTAATTCTCATATAATAAACCATCAAGGTTGAAAATGTGCATAAATGTATACTAGTCTCTTTGCACAAGCTTTTGTGCCTGCGAGAGGCCTTTTTTTAAAAAATAAATAAATTTATTTTAGAATTAAAAAAATAATGGATAGTTGTGTTCCATAAAATATGAGAAAGTGTGAATTTACCATATTATTCTCATTTAATTAATAATTTCAATTCTTAATGTTTGCATTAACCAATGACATTTTCTGGTATTTAGAATGTTTCACCGTTTTTTGCCTTTTGCTTTATATATATAGATAGATGATTAATTTTATTTATCATGAAGCACCCAAGAAATTGGGATATGTTCCAACATATGGTTGTAAATTATAAACACATATCTCTTCAATTTTTATAGATCTAAGCTGAACCTCCATTGTCTCTTGGAGTGTATAACAACACTGGTCTTCCATCCAATTGTTGAGTTGGCCTAGCATTTGCCTCAAATCCCTGAAAGCCAGAAACACAAAAACTGAATTTTAACTGCAGGGTGTTGCTCTTAATAATATCCTCACAAAATCAATGAAACCAACAGATTGAAGATGACATATGCTTTTGTTGTGGATCACCAAAAAAGAAGAGAAGAAAAACTTACATCATGAACGGCCTCCCTTAGCGCTCGAACTTGCTCCCTCGAAACTGTCCTCACCTATAAAAGAGAACAAACATGTTGGTAAGTGCATCTTTGGTGTAGAAGAATCAAATTTAAGAGAACCAAGAGATTGTTTTAAGTGAAAGACCTTTTTGACTATTGTCCAAATTACACCCTCAGTGCAGGGAGGAACTGTAAGAGAACCAATGTATCTGTAATACTTTCTGCTTCCAAACTTAATGTCTCCAGAATTAATCATCCCTATGTCAACCTCTTTTGTCCCAACTGATTTTATGTGGTGGAGGAGCTGCCACAACGGAATATATTTAAAATACATCAATAAATCAAGTAAGAACACAAAATCTGAAATATGAAGCAATCTCAGCTGCTAAAATGTCAAAGTATATAGCTCTTATGTGTTATCATTTCATGAGAAAAGTTGGAAGTTCTCATAGCCTTTTTATGAGAAAAAAACCCTGTAATTGTTAAATCATTTCAACCAATTGTGCAGCAAGGAAATGGAAGTTACATGAAGAATACAGGGAATGTTACAATCAATCTATTATGCATGCATCCATCATGTGCATTCAAATTTATGAATGTTCAGCGGCTAACAGAAACACCTTCGAAAGGAAGGGATCAGGCCGGCCATATTTGTACACAATTCCAATAACAGCAATCTTATGAGTAGAGCTTAAATGAATGACATGAAGTTCCAAAGCATATCTGCAAAGAAGATGAGAGGAAGAAAGATGATGACAGACATTAGAAGCGGTTGAATGAAAACAAAAACAATTGTTCAGTAGACTGTAATTATATGAATTAGCATGGTACTTGTAACAGTTGTTCACATCAGATAAAAGAAAAAAAGAAGAGAGAGAAACCAAAATAAGAAACCTTGATCCATTAAATGTGTGTTCTGAGGGTGAATGCCAATGACATTGTAGCAATCCAAAGTCAGTCCCATTTATGTTAATTTTTCCTGCATCTCCCTTCCACCTCACCTGATAAAAATTTCATTTTGAATACAACTGAAAATTATCAGCTACAAAGCCTATATTCATTCAATTGGATTGAACTTCTAGTCATTGAATAACAATATGGAAGAGAATAGAAGAGTAGACACTTAGACATAGCGCACCGTAATGTCGTGTCCTCTGTTCTTCACAGTAGCAGGAGCTGGTTTGTAGTCCCTTTTCAATTTCCCCAAGTTAGGGAAAACCTGCACCCTTTGGTCAAGAAGATCAATTGGAGACTGCAATTTTCCATTATCACAGACTTTCCAATGTGGGTCAATCTGGCCCCATTTCTTTGGTCCTTTACCAGTTCCCTCAATATAAGTAAATTTGGTTTCATTACCTGCTCATATTCCCCAATCCAACACCAAAGTATATATGAAAAAATATGATTAGTAACATCACAAGGTATATGTTAATGCTCAAAGGAAAGAATTAGAATCATTTTCCTTATCTTAAACCACTTCCCAACTGTGTCAAAAACTAAAATATTCCACTTTTCATGGGAGAACCAAAGTCCCAAAGTACTGCCCATATTCACAGTCTCTTTGTGTGTGTGTGTGTGTGTGTGTGTGTGTGTGAGAGAGAGAGAGAGAGAGAGAGAGAGAGCATCTTTCTTTTCTCAGACAAAGAAAAGATGGGGATGCTGTTCGTCAAAACCAAAAAGATAGATTGATATTATAAGAAATGAAAAGTAGGAAGGAAACTGAGATTGATTCAAACCTATTCCAAATGGAAAGAAGAGAAGCTAGTACTTTCTTTATTCCCAAGCATACCAAAAAGATGTCATATGGTCCAAAACTGAGGCGTGGAATATGGTGCTCAATCACGTGACAATGCTACCTAAATTCAATTGCATAAAAAATAGAACCATACTTCTTTTCCCTAGAAAGTTCAAATTGGGACATGGGTATCTAAAGATTTGAATAACCTAGATCTTAACCACATGCATAATTTTAAAATAATAAACTTGTTGCTGCCAATGAGGCATTGTTGACTTGTGGAAGATAGCTACCATTGGGTAAAGAACCATAACAATGAGAAAAAGTCTAGGCCCTAGGGGCTGCATTGAACCTATTTATATGTACTATATATCAACAAAACAAGGCTATTTTTCATTAATACCTAAAGGTTGTCATGATAGAAACAATAACAGATGGGTGATTTTCAACAATAATGAAGATCCAGTTAATGCAAGAAACAGAATCAAAATGACTTCTTGGGGTCTCATTACCTGATTGACCTATAGAATGTGAACCCAAAAAAAACAGAACCTTTATATCTTTTCTGATAAAAAGATGATACTTTGTTTGGCTTGATTTCTGATTGGGGTTTCTTATGATTCAATTATGAATAACAGAACAAAAGGTTTTGAGAAAAATGGAGCTGCCATTTTAGCATTATCTAATATATTATGTCTATATGTGTGTGTCTAGAGAGAGAGAGAGAGAGAGAGAGAGAGAGAGAGTGGCAATGTTGCCAAGGAATTGGTAAGTTGCTCTCAGTAGTACAGAGATAATTTGTATTTATATTTCTCAGAATTACACTCGAAATAAACTTCAAAAAGATTTTATGGGTGTTTCCATGTGTGCTTGGATGAACAACTATGGGAAGCAAGGAATTAAAACAGTACAATATCAGAAAACAAAACCCGACAGAATAAATGTCTGAAAAATCATTGCCACACACCACACCTGGACAATGTGATCTTTCATCACAACATGCAATAGAAAAGAAAGAAAACAGAGGCGGAAGAGAGAGATTAAGAGCTTACCAACTTCATCATTAGACTGATCGAGTACTGCTCTGCAAATGGTGAAGAAGGACTGATGAGGCAAGAAAATGAGAGAAGCTGCTAAAAAGAGAAAGAAGAAGTTGGAGCACATGATGTGGTCTTTTGGGGTCTCTAGGTTTGGTGGAGTTTTGGTGATGGAGTTTGAAATGGCATGTCAGAATGAGTAAAGAAGAGTTTTTTTTATAGAGAGAGAGAGAGAGAGAGAGAGAGAGAGAGAGTGTATGTGGGAGACAAAGCATTTTGGTCTTGCAGGGCAGAGGAGTATTGTGTCTTTTCCTTAACCCCACGCTCTGATGAGCATGGTAACGGTTTTCTTGACTTTGGTCTCTGGTTTTCCACCTGCTGGTAATGATGTAAGGGTAAGTTGGTAAATATCACAATAGTTACCATTGGTGCGTTTACAGTTTACTAGCGAGCAGCTCAATCACAATGGGGTTGGTTTTGTAAGAAATGAAAGGGGGTAATTTTCACTATATTACGGTAAAGTTTATCGACTTTTAGAGTTTGATAGTCAAATTTTTTTCATCTCAGTCACATACATAATGTTTATTTTCATACCAATTTACTACGTCCATTAGTGCTTCGTCAATCCCTCTGTTAAAACGCCAGCGTGATAACTCTACATAGACACAATACCTGGACTAAAAATTATAAAAAAAGACATTAATTACAAATTTAACATCAAATATATAATATAATAAAATAATTTTTTTTTAAAAAGTAACAACATAAAACCTCCCCACGCCCCAAAATTTAAAACAAAACACCATTATCTTTTAAATCAAATATATATTAAAGTAAAACAAAACAAGAACAATGAAACCAAGCCCAGAAAACGCCCACCCTCAGCTCAGCATCCCCGACCACCATCCAATGTTGAGAACTGAACTCTATAAAGCTATCTGGGAGCAAGAAAGTTCGTGGAAAAATTGCACATATTATTCAAGGAGTTTTGTGAAAAAGAAAAAAAAAATCTTGAGAGAGTGTTATTGTAAATAACTCAAAGGGCAACCAACCTCTTAACCTCAAATATTATACTAAATATCTTAGACAAATTATCCAAATTCATTGGACTCATTCTCATGAAGGCTCGTGTAACTTAAAAAATGGTTGGAGTTGTAGTGGACATGTAAGTTGGTCATTGGATTTTGCAGGTTTACGGTCCTGTTTGGGACTTACTTCTATAAGAAATAGGGTATACTACTGATTTGGGCCCTGAATTAAACTTAACTTTTGATTGACCCTCTATCCTTTTTTTTAATAGAAAATTAAGGATATGAACTTCTTCTTCTTTTTTTGCCAATTTCCCCTTACCGTCTAAAATGCAACATTTCATCCAATTGGCCGTTAAATATGAGGGCAAAATGGTCATTTTGTATATTAAAATCAAGTAACAACCAGAAAAATTCAAATAATACTCTCTCTCTCTCTCTCTTCTCTATCTCTTCTCTCTCTTTGCAGGTGTAGACAAAGAAAACTCAAGGGGGATGGGGTAAAAAAACAGAAGGAGGAGGTGAGGGTAGGTGTCTATGGGGTGGGGGATTGGTTTTGGGAGTGAAGGGTGGTGGTCATGGGGAAATGGGAGGAGAAGAAAAACCTGAGAGGAGAGGGGGAGTGGGCTGGTTTAGGGGCTGAAAATAATAGAAGGTGGGATGTTGGGGAGAAAGGGTCTGTGGGGGTGGGGATTGGTTTGGCGAGTAAAGGATGTGGTCATGGGGAATGGGAGGATGAAGGGAGGAGATGGAAGGGGGTGGACATTAGGTTTACTCTTTTTCTCCAAATTTTTCCAAAAAAAATCCTTTTTTAACTTAAAATTGGATGAAACGTTGAGAATTTAGACGGTAGGGGGGGAAATTGGAGAAAAAAAGTTCATATCCTTAATTTTCTAAAAAAAAGGATAATTGGTCAATTGAAAGTTAAGTACAAGTTCAGGGGGCAAATCATTAGTATACCCTAAGAAATAAGAAATACTTTGCTCGTATGTGCTTTTTCAGACACTTCTATTTAAGGCACGTCAAAAATTTTATTCAAAGGCACTTGGAAAGTATTTCCGTCTTCATAAAACCCATGTTTTTAGCCATCATAGGAGTAGTTCTAAACATGCTTTTATTGTCAATCTACATAAAGAGCATGTAAATGGTTTATGATTAGTGTTTTTTTTAGTACAAGCGATTGAAGGAGGGAATTTACACAAATACTCATTGGGTATTTGGGGGTTTCGAACCTGCCCACAAGGGTGGAGGTATAGGAGCTAAACTATTTTAGCTATATCCCACTAGATTCTGATTAGTGTTTAAATAGGTGTTAAGTTCGAATCCTCATCCCTTCATTGATTTAATAAATTAATAAAGGGTTATTCGCAGCAATGATCCCTCAACTATACCCCAAGTTACACTTTGGTCACTCAACTCAAATATTAGTTGTAGAGGTCACTCAATTAGGTGTTTTGTTGCATCGTTAGTCCTATCGTCAAGTCTGTTACTTTTTATGTTTAAAATGATGATGTAGCAAGCATATCTTAGATTATTGATAGGCAAATGTGACTTTTCGTTAAGATTATTTGTAGCAATGATCCCTCAACTATACTCGGAGTTACATTTTGGTCACTCAATTAGGTGCTGTGTTGCACCATTAGTCCCTACCGTTAGAGAGACTGACGGTAGAACTAACGGTACAACAAAACACCTAATTGAGTGACTTCTGCAACTAATATTGAGTTGAGTGACCAACGTGTAACTTGGAGTATAGTTGAGGGATCATTGCTGCAAATAATCCATAAATAAATAATCACTCACCTCTCTCACTGTCTTGGCCACCTTTTTACACTGGGCTGTGCCTGTGTTAGTATTTTTGGTTTGTTTGGGCTTCGGCCCGCCTCTTAACCCGGAAAATAAAAAAAGAACCGGATAGCATCGAAACGCCTAAACCTAGAAACAGCAAAACGACCTTCTTTCTCAACTCGCAGTTCCAAAACCCTCTCAGTCGCTTTATCTCTCTCTCTCTCTGTCTCAGCTGTTGCCGCAAAACCCAGGAGCTCTCTGGCTATGGCGGAGTACGACCTAACTCCACGCATCGCGCCCAACCTAGACAGGCATCTGGTGTTTCCCCTTCTCGAGTTCCTGCAAGAGCGACAGATGTACCCAGATGAGCAGATCCTCAAGTCCAAGATCGAGCTCCTTAACAGACCAACATGGTTGACTACGCCATGGACATCCACAAGTCCCTCTACCATACCGAAGACGTCCCCAAGGTAAAATTATATACATGGTATATATTTTTGTGTTTATAGGTATACGTGCTTTGGGTGTTGTGTGTGCACATTATGTGTTTGACAATTTTTCTGTGTGATTATGGGTATGCTTAGATATGGTGGAGAGGAGGGTTGAGGTGGTGGCTCGCCTCAAGGCCCTGGAGGAGTCGGCGGCGCCGCTTGTGAATTTCTTGCAGAACGCGTCTGCCGTTCAGGAGCTGAGGGCTGACAAGCAATACAATCTCCAGATGCTCCATGAGCGTTACCAGGTTGGCCAAGTTTTCTTCTTTCCTTTTAATTTTTAAAACCCAGGAAAAGAAGTAAAGCATTTAAAAGAATAATTGCATATGCTATGCAGTGCAATACTGCATGTGTTTATAAGGTGCTATCTTAGAAGCCCACTCATTTAATTGAAAAAGGTCTAATTGTTGTATGATTAACATTACTTTTATTGAACAAAGAGATTTGGTTATTGTTTTTGTTTTTGTTTTTGTTTTTTGGAGTTACTTTGTTTTGGCATAAGTTTAACTCTCCTGGCATGAATTTTTTGAACAGATCGGTCCACAGCAGATAGAGGCATTGTATCAGTATGCAAAATTTCAGTTTGAATGTGGTAACTACTCTGGTGCTGCTGATTATCTCTATCAGTACAGGGCTTTATGCACAAACAGTGACAGGAGTCTGAGTGCATTGTGGGGAAAGCTGGCAGCTGAGATATTGATGCAAAACTGGGACATTGCTCTTGAAGAGCTTAATCGCTTGAAGGAAATTATCGATTCAAAGGTTTAGAAATAATTTATTCAACGGTTTCCTTATTTACATTTTCACATGCTCGCACACACGCAGTTGTTTATTTATATGTCCAGGTTATTTTAATGAGCTTTTGTATATTCGTGGTGATTTTTGTTGCAGAGTTTCAGTTCGCCTATGAATCAGGTGCAAAATAGAATATGGCTAATGCATTGGAGTCTCTTCATATTTTTCAACCACGATAATGGAAGAACACAGATCATTGACTTGTTTAATCAGGACAAGTATGTCCTCTCCCGATCAATTTTTAATTTTTTTGCTTTTACTGTACAATTACATGTCGCTTTATTTATTGCTAAAACAACCCACGCCACATTGTATCTCTTTTCTTATCACTCCCCATCCCTGAAAGTGTGGGGAATTTCTAATTTATCTTGGGTTTTTCTTCTTTCTGGAAACTAATCTATCTTGGTTTCTAGTTGACATATTTATCATCTTCATCATTTTATTGACACTCTTGTTCTGAACACAACTCGTTATATTATGTGTTTTACACATGTTTGGAAAAAGAAAAGAGGACATATGCTTATCGCAATCTTGTTAGAGTGGCATAATTGACATTTACATGAATGTCATGAATTATGTCTAATTAAACGTTTGGGTGGAGTCTAGTTTTTTGTGGATAGGATGACATTAAGGTAGTTTCTATAGCCAACAAAATGACTAGGGTTCAAATATTTGCTTAGAAATCATCTGATACCGTGCCAATATTTTTGAGTTATAAGCTATTTAAGATATGCTTCCCCCTTTGAAAGATTGATTTTTGGTGAACACTGAGTTACTAGACATTTTGTACTTGTATTTCCTGATGGGACTGTTGTGAGTTTTTTCAGGTATCTGAATGCCATTCAAACCAATGCTCCCCATCTTGTGCGTTACTTAGCGACTGCATTCATTGTCAACAAGAGAAGGAGACCTCAATTCAAGGACTTTATAAAGGTTATTCAGCAGGAGCAGAATTCTTATAAAGATCCCATAACAGAGTTTTTGACCTGCGTATATGTTAATTATGACTTTGATGGTGCACAAAAGAAGATGAGGGAGTGTGAAGAGGTAAGTACCTGAACATAGTGGATTGATTGACTTCTGCTGTACCTCAATTACTCTTGAAAATAGTTGGTTGTATATCTTTTCAGTTTAGGTAATGAATTGAACTTGATTTGACCATGTAGGTAATATTGAATGATCCCTTCCTTGGAAAACGAGTTGAAGAAGGCAATTTCTCAACTGTACCATTGAGGGATGAGTTCCTTGAAAATGCTCGTCTATTTATCTTTGAGACCTACTTGCCGTATACATCAGCGCATTGACATGGGGTACTTGCTTCTGTTTTGGGATTGTTTCTGTGTCAACCTCTTGGTTTTGACATTTAATATTTTACTTTCGATCTAAGAAAGGAAAACAGTTATAAAAATCTGTATTTCACCATGGGAAGTGGTCTATGAGCAGTAATATGTCAGCATTTGCATCATTCTTTTCTTATTTTTGTTCCTTGTGATTTTCAAGACACTATTGTGCATCCCTGTACAAGGCACTTCTAAAAGTCATTTTTCTTAAATATTTGGGTGCAATTGACTAATCTTAACATGCTTATTTGTTTTTGGTCCAGAGCTTGGGCGATAGAGGAGTAATGTTTGGATGAGATTTGTGTTAGGATAAAAATTCAGGATTAATTTTTTTAATATGTGGTGCATGCATCTGGAGGTCATACGTAAATTGCAGGAATCATGTATGGTTGAGTACATATCCGTAAATATTTTCAGAAACATAATTGACTGTATTTTAGTACCATTACCCATTATTATTGGTTTTTTTAATTAACTTACCTTCTTCACTCATTTCTATAAATACTAAATCTAATTGAATTGCTGTTTGATAGAGTGCTTGCAGAAAAGTTAAACTTAAATTATGAGGAAGCGGAGAGATGGATTGTGAATCTAATTCGCAGCTCAAAGCTTGATGCCAAGATTGACTCACGGTCTGGAACTGTTATAATGGAACCTAACCATCCGAATGTGTAAGTTCATTGATATAGATCTCCAAATTGATAAGAGCCCGCTTGTTTTCGTTTATGACTCAGTTTTGTCTTTATGCTTTCACACTTTTTTTCAGTTTTAATTTTCTTGAATTTTTTTTAACAAAAAAATTTCATTGTTTCACTGGATTCCAGGTATGAGCAACTGATAGACCACACTAAGGCATTATCCGGACGTACTTACAAGTTGGTTGGTCAGCTTCTGGAACATGCCCAGTCACAGGTTGCTCGATAAATTTTGTTCAGTTCCTAGATATCCAAGATATTCTCCGAAATTTCGTTGACATGTAACTGAGTCCGAATTAGCAAGATTAGAAATCTTAAATTTTTGCAAAGGAGTTCACAAGCTTTTCTCGGAAACATGTTGAGATTTGTTGGATAAAAATGTAATTTACTTTTGGAGGCATTATTTTTTGTCGTACCTTTGGAGCTTGGCTTTGAAGCTTTATGGATAATGAGTTCAAATTTTACTCTTGCACCATTTAGTCTTTTGTTTGTTCTTTTTTCAGATGCCCAGATAATCTAGCTGAATGCGTTTAGAATTAATTAAGAGGCGCTATTGGATTTGTAGGAAGCTCTTATTTATAATTTGTCATCCCATTTTTCCCAATGCATTCTACTTGTTCCATTAGATAACCATTTCAATTTAGTTTTTAGCTTTCATTTTTTGTTGTAGAGTATAGAGAAAAATGAGAGAGAATGGGAGTGAGGATGAGATTGAGAGAGCATGAGAGGGACGAGTAATAGAAGTGAAAACAAAATCTTGAAAGTGAACAATTTGAAATAGATTTTAGTTTTTAGTTTTTATTTTAACTTTTGTTACTTCTCCCTACCATCATCTCCTCTCATCTCTCTTTCAATTCCATCTCCACTCTTTCATTCTCACTTCATTCTCCCTTTTTTTCCTCTATACTCTAGCATAAAAAAATGAAAACAAAAAATTAAAGTTGAAATAGTTATCAACGGACCTAAGTTAAAAAATTGCAACTTTATCCCTCATTTTAATTGAACAACTGAAAAATTGGATTTCCAAAAAACCATTTATTAGTTTTGTTCTTAATGTAAGCTCTTTGGATGAAGTTGTAACATCATATTTGTGAATAACTTCTGAATAGTAAAACATTAGAACTAACCTCAGCAACAGTGAGGGATGATAAGATTTGGTCCGATCCATTCCACTAACCACACAAAGAAAAAAGGTTTGATGTTGATCCCTGTAGAATGAAATTACCACATATTTATGTTCCTAAGTTTGTCGGTATGAGAGAAATATTTTCTAAATAATTTTTGGATAAAACACTGATTCGATGATTCTTCCACACTTGTTTCCAAAAGACGAATTTAAAGATTATTGGGGAAAGTTGAGTACAAGCAGAAGAGTAGTACAGGGCTAAATCTTTTGATAAGGCAACATCCAATAAGTTTCTATAACATGGGCTCACTCATTTATTCAATTAGTAAAAACAAGTACAAATTTTACAATTATTTATCCTCGCTGTTGGATTCCATCAAAATGGATGTAAACCAAAGAATTCCTGCTCTTCTTCCATAATCGCTAGCACTTGCCGAGCATCGGAGGTGCAGGACTGAGGTGTTGATCGTTGTGTTTTGAAGGTAGTAAATGTATAAACATTGCTGTTGTATTACGACCAAAACTCTCTCATTTCTTTTCCTGTAGATATACAAGATACAGGCTCAACATCTTGATATCCATTCAAAGCTAGCTTTCAGATCAAAGACTGCGGCTACGTTTGACTGGATCCATTATGAGAATAATTACCTGAGCCCTAGCAGCCAGCACATTTCCATCGATCCCCTATGAAACTAGGCCATTTAAAAACATGCCGTGCACCTGTGCAAAAAACTCAAATCTTCCAATTCCCTTTTACCATCGAGAATACGAATTTCCATATGTTCTCCAATTCTCCCTGCCGTAGGTCCGACTATTGAACTTCTCTCAAATGGAGAGCTATGGAAATCAGGTCTTCTATAACTGTTGCGTCCAGGACTCTGAAAATCTGAAGATTTTCTGTAAATGCCGCTTTCCTTGCTTTCAATTTCTACTTTTCTCATCTCCTCCTCAAGATCATATTGTGAGCGCTGTTGCAGAATAAAAAAAGGTGATCTAGATTTAGCAAAATGCATGGTTCAAGTCCTGGTTGAAGTATCTACCAGGTACTTTTCTAACAAATTTGCTACTTCCAACTGGACATGTTACTCACCATCCTGCCATCTAAAAGGACTATCAAACAGTACAAAAAAAGCATGAAATGTCACCGAAAATGAATGGGTCTTCAATTAATAGTCAAAGTACGAAACTTAGATTCAACTAAAGAATCATCATCTTACTTGACCACCAAACATGACAAAAGGACAAAAAACAAAAAAAAGGAAGGAAGTAAAATAGGAAATCTCGAAGTATAAGGTCACAATTTTAAAAAATGCAGTTGCTGTATCAATATAGGCTAAGAAGTTTTAAAATGAACATTTTTTTAAAAAAAGTAAGGCCAGAATATGTCTCTACGAAAGCAAATAAATATATTGCAGCAGCTTGTAGAATCAATATGTTGCATAAATAAAATGGTTCGAATCTAAGTGTAATGACACAAAAATACTCAAGCATCAATCATGTGGACTACTGTTGCATACGCGACATCCTAGTACCAATATTCTTTTAAAGGAAAACATCAAGTAGCACACATGAAGCGGAAAAAAACCTTAGCAGGGTCTGAAAGTACTGCATATGCCTCTCCAATCATTTTAAAGAGCCTGTCAGCATCCTTGTCAACCTCCTGAGAGATTTCTTTCCAGAGTTGCCCTTCATCTCCACTCTCACTCCTTGCAAGAATTGGCCAGCCTAAATCCGCCCAAAAAAGAAAAATCACAAGAATAGGATGTCAGAGTAAAATGAACAGCAAACAAAGATTAAACGAAAATGGGAGGTATAAAAGTTTAAAACCTTGTCTGGATGATGCTTGAGAGCTGCCTTCCGGTAAGCCTTCTTAATATCATTACTTGCATCAGATGGTTTAATTCCCCTGGCATTGAAATTTACAATCATCAGTTCTTTGCAGAAGTCGCAGCAAAATAGGCTTAACCATAAAAAAACTCAACTAGACCTTTATAGAAATTTTACCATCAAACTATCAGTGACATAAAAATAATAGAAAAATAATGATATGTTGATAATAATAATGATATAAAACTATCATGAAACGTTAAATAATTACAATTACAGCTAAGTAATCAACCCTTACATCTCAATCATAATCAAATAAATTTAAAAAAATGACAACAAAGAATTTCTAAGCTTGCATCTACGCAAATGTAAATACACTGGCTCTTATATCCATCATTTCTTAGAGCTTAATAATACCAAGGTGTTTCCAAAACTGCCCATAAGTCCCCCGTTTTCTATTTATAACTTTTTCCTTTTTCAGACTATTAAGCTTAATGAGAGATTTCATATTGTAATTTTATCTAACAATATCAGATTCCCTTATCTTAACGTAACTCTTAAAACTCTATACTTTTTCCTTTTACTAACTCTACTGATTCACTATGAAAAAACTAGGCTCCTAGAATCACATATGAGCAAGGCGATTACTGAGCTATGAAGGCATTAAGATAATAAGAACTTACAAAATGAGATAAAAATCCAAAGAGATTCCTTTCTTAGCTTCTTCTTCTATCAAAGGCATTCGTCGATGAGCATGCCGTAATTCTTTTACACTGCCATTGGATCTACCTTTTGAGCTACACTCTTTGGCTTTGTCATTAGATTGGTTTTCCAGAATGGATATAAGTCTTTGTAGATCACTAGCTGCCTGTCCATAGTCTCGTATCATCTCATGCAAGGTGGCTCTTCTAGAAACTGCCTGTTAAGGGCAGAAGCAGTCAGAAACAAGAAAACTGACGGAACTACTTCAAGTTCAGAATAAGTCAGTGCTAAAGAAATCAATTATTTGAGTAGAAACTGAAACTATGAATATTGACACAATGGTTTTCATAAACTATAATTACAGGGGCCGAGGATGACCATGTACAAAACAAGGTAACATTTAACAGACAACCTTGATTTCTTGCCAAAATTAGGGAAACCAAACTAATACATTTGTTATTTTAAGAAAACAAAATGGTATAGTTGTCTTGTCTCTTCATTATCAATGAAATAGAACAATATTTATTGTAGCATTGCAGCTCAAACTTATTTAAACCATTCTATGAAGTCCAGGACTTCAGTTGTACGCATTGTAGCTTAAACATTGACATTATCAATCGGAATATATCAAATTTAGCATAAGCTCAAGTAGTCACAGATATAAAATGAAGAAAGAACTGCAATTTTTTTAATAAACAAAATGAGTATAATGAAAAAGGTGAACGTCTGAAAGATTTCCAATGAAATTATTAGATTTTATTGATCTTGTCAAATTTTGATATCTACAACTCAGTAATCAGGAAGAAAAAGGGTGTTTGTGACAAGGCCTGTCATTAAGAGCTCACAAAGACCCTAAAAGAGAAATTCACAGGCTTTGTTCACATCATTAAAGAAAAGAGAACAAGTTAATTATTAGTTTACCCCACACGTGCTTATGTGGTATCCTGCTTGAAATGCACTTTAATGGCATTACCTTAACATAATTTCCATCAAGAGCAATGGCAAGACTGCAGTCTGCAATGGCATCAGTAATTTGACCCAAAGCTTGGTGTGCTGCACCACGGTTGCACAAACAGATGGCTGAAAATGGACGAGATCCGAAATTGCTAGATAAAGCAACAGTATAATGTTCCAATGCTTCTGCATATCTTCCTGATCTAAATGCTTCATTGCCTGCATTCTGTTTTTAGGAAAGTTGTGAATTTAGTCCATTGTATTCATTTGAAACTTTCAAGATTCAAATGCTCAAAATTATCGGCATAGCTAACTAAAGTTCTAATCCCATACAATTGGATGAAGCATAAGCTCCTAGACAAAAGAACAAGAGCACTTATGAACAGTATGCCAGCATAAAGAAAAACAGCCTAGTTGTAAATAACAATCATTACAGTAAAAGACAACTATCAACCTCCCACCAACCCACATCAAGAATAGGCTTCAACCAAACAAAGGAATAAATCAGTTGATGAACTATCTCAGTAATTTAAAACACTGCAGTCTCAGTCTGGGACCTCTCTGACTGTAAGCATCTCTTTCCTTCCCTACTTTGGATTCAGGGGAAACTGCGTTCTAATATTATAGCAAAGAAAAAACCTACCATCCATGATGTTATTTATTGGATATATATTACCAGTAATTAGAGAACAATGAATAACCAGGAACTTTTTGTTTCTGGAGGGTCCTTTCAGGTAAGCGACCCTAAGATTTATACTTTCCAACTTCCAGAATGAAAACTATCTATCCTAGTGAAGGTTTGATGTAGAAGTATGCGCTACCAATCTCTCTTTGTAGTTAAAAACCATTCAGGATATGCTAAAATTGCATGCTTCACAATTGACGATACACACGCTATACATGATACGTTAAGCATGATAGCCACAGATGGCATCTACGCAGATGTCAACTAATCCTCCACCCTACTGCAAAGAAATTAAAGCAACAGAGCACTTACCTTGTGGCTTAATAGTTCGCGTATGGTGACAGCTAACGAAACTGCTAATTCCAATTTCTTACTTGCATACCTGCATAGTTAAAATTAGATTCAGCAATTTCCATATCATTAAGAAAAGGACTGCCCTGATTAAACTGGAAAACACAGAAGTTGAATCTGGGCAGAAAACATTGTGCATTACATGTCTTTAGTAGATTCCACTTCCTCTAGCTTCTCGAGTAAATCAAGAGCTGCCTCAAGCCTACCCAAATGAAAGTAAGACTTGGATATGAAGAACCACCTCCACAACCTAACATTGTTCAGTGGAGCGAAATTCCTTTCAGCAAAAAACAAACTCTGCTCACACAACTGAACCGCCTCTTCATACCTCCTTAACTGCAAAATGCAACAAAAATATACAAATATTGAGACCACAACTTGGGGTACAAGGAAACAAACATTTTTATTTTTATTTTTATAACTCTCATATAAAGAGGGAAACCACCACTGTGGGGGCTTGAAACCAACATAGTGATAACAGAAAGAGACCAACAGTTAAATGTACAGAAGCACCAACCACCACACTCTAATTGATTCAGTAAACTAACTAAAATAAATGAGGGGAGTAATATGGCAATAGAGCACAGACCAAACACAGAGCCTCTGCTTCATTTCGAGCAATGTTTCCGAGTATAAACTAACTGACAAGGACTCAGAAATTATTTCTAAAGCAGTGAGAGCCGCATCAGTAGTTCTCTGGTCCAGCAGCTTGGCAGAACGATTTGTATACTCGACCACTTTCTGCAAATAAAAAAAATCACATATATAGCCATCACATCATTTTGACAAATTTGTTTATTATAAATAACTGGATGCTTGAGAATGATAAGATTCCCTATTGAGAAGAATACTTAAAACATTGATTAAGTGTATATTAAAGCTACATAATTCATGTCAGCACACTAACTGTTATCCTTTGGCATAAAATTTAGTTATGTATATCAATATATTAACTAATCGATATACAGCTCGCATAAACAGCATTAGTAACATTATTACATCCCCATCACTAATATGACAGGAAATAAATGCAGTACCTGAACTTTTTGTAGGCCATCTGCAGAATCTATTACAACTCTTCGATCCAAACACACACCACTTCCTGATTCTGTGCACTTATTGAAGTACTGCCGTGCAATTTCAACTTCACCGAGCAGAAGATGGCAACTAATATAAAAAACAGAAGCATATTTAGATTAGACAACACATTAAAATAGCCATGCATTGCAAGAGCAACATCACATACATGATACAGCATAGATATGCATGAAACTTTTTCAACAATCACTGTTAACTATAAGCTTGGGACAATATTTATTAAGTGAGGATAAGCGAGCCACAATCCATTTCCATATGGCTCGGAAAATAATCAAATCACCGAAGAAATAAAATAAAATGACAAACAGAATCACCATACCAGTTAAAGAATATTCACCAATGCAACTCAAGTGGGCTGAAAGGCTAACCAAGCTCAACCCGAGATATGTGTTCTGGTTTTAAAACCCGGGAACAACCCACTTAGGTTGCGATGAACTCAACCTCATCTCAATCCATCACAAAACTTATTAGCCAGGGTTTGCCGAAATGGTGAGGTTGAGTTTAACACAACACGAGTTCATAAAAGCAAACCCAATTGTTGAAAAACATTTGTGTAAACATAAATCAACAAAATCAAGAGGAATATAATCCAAGACTAGTTACACCAATTCAACATCTGACAAAAGTTCCACAACATTAAATATATCATATAGCTTAAGATACTAGTTGATATGTGCATATAATATATGAATGCATTTAATATTTTTATCGGGTTGGGTATTGAGTTCAAATCAGGTCGAGTCTCAGGTTCTATGTTTGGATATTCTAGGTAGTGAATTCGAGTGATCTCTGGTTGAACTCGGGTTATTCAATCCCCAAATTCGAGCTCAACCTAGATTTGATTGAGGTGGCATTTTCCAACCCAAGCTTCACTAAAAATCTCTCTAATCTGCTCATATGAGCTCAAATGGAATACAATAAATTCATAATTTGTAGGCATACAAATGGAATACTCACTTAGCAGCCCTCATTTGAACTTTGAGAAAGTTGGGATCTAATGCAGTAGCCATCACACAATCCCCTAAAGCTTCCCTTATCCTTCCAAGAACCATTCTTGCTGCAGCACGGTTGCTATAGCATAGCAAAAGAGGCTTAAGGCAGGACCCTGAACGTTCATTAGAAGGTATAGAAATTATTCCCTGTGTGTAAAAATCTTCAGCTTTTGAAAGATCTCCATTTTTATAAGCTTCGTTTCCCCTGACAGAAACCAATCCTTACATGTGTGAGAAACATAAGAATCATCTCCAATGAAACATATAACTAATAAAATTGTTGTAAAACATAAAAGATAACAACTGGTCATGAAAGTGTAATGCAAGGAGCACCTGAGCCGCCATTTCTCACAGGTTTCATGAGTAGCAGCACTAGAAGAGATATTCACTTGCTTAAATTGTTCATTTGCTTCAGATTTACCAACTACATCTGCAGATAAAGGTTCCTTAGAGTGGAGGGTAAATAGGTCAGAAGATCCAAACTCAACATTCGGACTTGGAGTTATAACAACGTCTCATGACCAACTTTCATCCTATTTTTCTTTCTACGCTGTTGGCGCTTTGTCATCATTGAGCTACCTTGAGCAGAAGACGAAGCCAAAAATGTGAAGTATTTATCTTTCATATTTTCAAAACCTGAAGCAAAAAGTGGTGTTTTACAATCACTTTCTTGACTCTTTATATTTAAGCCAATGCCAACTCTAGCTTCTTCTGAATCCAAACCAGCACCACTGATACTACTCACATGCTCACTTTTGGAACTAAAGCAGGGAGTTTCAGGTTCAGCTCCAGAACCAGACCCTTTCCACAAAAAATCGGGAAAAAGATTTTCTCATCATGAGACCTCGAATTCTCCTCAATGGGCTCTTTACATATCCGATCACCTCTGTCATCCAACCCACTTCCTGCAGCAACCAAATCTTCACCTTTAGGATCAGCAGGAACTGTTGCATTGGAGGCACAGGGTGCACTATCGTTGACTAGGTGGAAGGAGTCAGTAGATGCCACAGAAGTTTCCCTTGAATGTGGATCAGCAAACTCTTGTTCCTCATAGGGAGAGAAATCCATGGGGAGTAACATCCAGAAGGGTCTGGGTTTCCTTGGGAACTACTTTCCTTGGGCACATGATCTTGAACTGGCCATTGCTTACTCAGCTTCGACTTTCCCCTTTGTTTCCTTGATCTTTTGTCCCTAAATGACCTACCCTTCACACTGAACTCCGAAGTTTTATTTAATTCAGGAAATAGATTTGCTCTAAGACAGGAAGGATCCAAAATGACGTTTCAAGTCCTCAAAGCACACTCCAAAACCATCTGGAATGCCAGTAGAACTATTTTCATCTTTCTTTCTTACTCCACCCACAGAAGCTGCTTCAGAAACACAACCATTGGTTTGATGCCAGGACCAATTGGATGAGGATGAACATGGTGCAGCAGCTACATTTGGGTGTGTATTATTATTAATTTGATAATGAGAAACTGTCCTGCCTCAACACTCTCATCACTTCCTGCCTGAGATGTAAATTTTTTGGAACCAGAAATTCCTATAGTGGCACCCTTCGTGTTCTATCACTTCCAAAGAAGATATGGTTCTGGTCACTACTTTCATCATTATCTCATTATTTTCTCTGAGGCAACATAATGACCTCCTGAACACTGACCACAAGAATTACTTTCTGAATTGGTCTTGCAATCTCCTAAATTTTCACTACTCAGTTTCATTTCATCTTGACACTTCGTGACCTTGCATTCAGTCAAACTGGAACCTTTCTTAGTGCTGCTTCCAAATACAAAAAAGCCGTATCATGATCTTTATTTGAGATGCAACGCTCCTCAGCATGAAATTTAAAGGGATCAGCTTCAATTTTCTCAACTCTGTTTCACTCTCTACTTTCATCGTCCCACCAACAACATCAGGAGCCAACTTTCCAGTTTTCCACTAGAGCTTTTATTTCCTGAATTCAAGGAATTCCAACTAGAACCAAACACAAAAACCCATATCATTGTACTCTCTTTTCCTCAGGCTTCATTATCAAATTCTGTACTGCCAATACCATCACAACCTGGCGTCCCCTCATTTTCACTGTGTTTTCTGTTCCTGTATTTGAAGTAGACCCAAAATCATCCGAGCCAGTAGCAAACACAAAACTTGCAGACTCCCATTTTCGGCATTCAACTTCAGAGCTGAATCTCTTTGACTAGCTCCAAGCCCAGAACCCACATTATACCCTACTTCACTCTCTATTTCATTTTTCCACTATTATCTGTGCTCGGTTTCTCCACATATCCACCACATTCTCTCATTTCATGATTTGAAATCCAACTTTAAATCCGAACTCAAACCACTGCTGTTAGCACTAAACACAAACCCCGGTTATCACCCTCTGACATCTGTTTCAGTCTCTGTTTGTTCATTCCACTTATCTTCAGAAACGATTGCTCTCACATTTCACAAAATTCTCTCTTTCCTGACACAAACTAGATCCCAGACAGCCTGCTTTGCACTACAACGCATACAAACACTCTCCAGCTTATCAGACTCCCTTCCATTCCCAGTATTCACCTTCCCCCTCTCATCACAACTCAAAATTTCCCCTTCTCACAACTCTCTCCCTCCCCATTATCCAAATTATCAACACAACTCGAATTTCTCATTATTTCACTACTCCTCCCTCCCCATTATCCAAATTTCTCACTATTCCACCACTTTCTCCCTCCCCATTATCTAAATTCTCATCACCACCAATATTTCTAGCACCAAACACAAAATTCCGCACCCCACAATCACCATTAGAAAAATTAAACCAATTGGAAGAACTAGTACCATCACTTACCGAGCAAAACGGTTGACCCCCGGCCCACTCTCACCCGACCCAGTTCTTGACCTCGAATGCTGCTTCCTCATCTTCACAACCTCGGCCGCGACCGAGCCGATCGCGACGGCACACTCGGACCGAACTGACACTGACTTCCATTGTCGTTTGAAGCACCGAGGTTAAAGGTGGGAGAGGAAGCCACATCGGGTACAGGATTAGGGTTTTCAGGAGTAGAGGAGGATTTGGTCGGTATAGAGGTGATCGGAGACCGAAAATCCACTGCCGCCGGCGACATTCCGACGAAGCCTGAAATAAAAATTTAGGGTTTGCTAGGGATTGGTTTCCCGTGAATATATATAAATAAATATTGATAAATACTTTTGATATTTAGGGTTTTGCTGGTTTAGAAGTTATGGAGTGAGAGTTGTTTATGTTTGTTGACAGAGAGAAGAAGAGGGATTTTAATTGGTCAGGGTTTGGCTCTCTTCTATGCTTCGCAGACTTCATAAGAGTGAAGTTAAAAAGAAAAGAAAAAGGATGGTGGCCTCCTTGAGGAAGGAATTTAAATTTGGTGACGTGTTCACTTTCCTTTTGGTCCGCGCCTTACTTTGCTTCTTTCTATTGCTTCTGAAACCAATACTAAGACCCAAAAAAATATTATACTATTTTCTTTGAACTTTCTGAATGTGGGGTGGGCATCTCAATCATTTGAATTATCCACGTAGGGACCCTATTGTTTTGACTGGTTGGCTTGGTTTGATTAAATAATTAATTTTAATTTTATTCCCCGAAATATTTGATTTGGTTAACGAGTAACAATATCCCTAATTTGACAGAAATTCGTACAGATCCGATATTTATAATTATTTTATTTTTAAAAATACTAATATATTACATGTCAACTTATTGGTGGCTTATTGACTTGTAAAACTGGTGAAATGTGTGAATGCAATAGGAATTTTGTGACAGGTTATTTGAATTTTTAAAACAATAAATAAATACAAAGCTATGATTGGTATGAAGTCAATTGCTCATTTGCTTTGTCCTCATTGCCAGATCCTGACTTCAAATTTTTTGAGGTAAACAAGGAAGAAAGCCAAATGCATGATTACATTATAGAAAATGCATGGTTACATTATAAACACAAACAGATGTGCGATCTTCTGCCTTCATTTGTGTTCCGTTGTATACGAAAGTTACTTCTGGATTCATTAATAAATTACAGCTTTGTATACTCTTTCTTTTTTTTTTTTCTTCAGATATGATCAATTAACCTATCTCATCAGACCTCTCTCACAACAGAACATTCCATGTCCTTGATATGGTAATAGAGTTTTAGACAATATATAGTGTATATGTAAGTATTTTTTTATTTTTAAAAAAGTATGTGTTTTTCATAATATATAGTGTATATGTATGGTAATCATATTTGGGTTAAAGATTACTAGGCCTCTTTTCTTAATATTATGTATTTTTCATGTTCGTTTGTAACTTTAAAACTAAGGGGGTGTATTTAACTGGGATTTTAAAAGACTATTTTAGGATAAATAAGTATTGTGGTATTCAATTAAGACTTTTGAATAATCTAAACAAGTCTTGTGGTATTCCATTATGGGCCAGTTGGCATTGTTGTGCTGTGAAAATAATCGTTGTTAGATTTGCTATGAGAGAAAGCAGTTTGGAGTTTGGTAACTTTTATTAAAAGTGTTGTTGGTATAATAATCAGTTTCTAAGTATTTGGTATTTTTTTTATTTATGAAAGTGTTGTGAGCTGTGTATAATGACTAAAAGGCATTATGTTGAAATGACTTTTCTGTTGTGTTTGATAAAGGGAAAGCATTTTCACTTTCACTTTTATATATTTTTTCTGTGTGTATTAAATATGTTTCCATCACACATTAAAAATTATTTTTAATTATAAAATAATAAAGTATTATTTTGGAAATTAAATATTTGTATCCAAATGCTCTAAACTAATATTTTGAATTAATCCAATATATTCCATTAAAATAAATATTCTATCAAAGAAACAAAGAAACAAAAATAGGAACCAAAAAAAAAAAAAAAAAAAAAAAGGGGATCAACTACAGTAAACCCCTCAACCTATAGGGGTCATTACCGGGCCGAGTCCATCTTCCGTGTCACTCAACCTATAGGGGTCATTCTTGTGTCACTCCGGTGGCACGAGAATGGAATTGATGGATTATAAAGGAATGACGGATTATAAGGAATTGACGGATTGCTAAATGGGTACACCTAGGTGGTAGATTTAAAGTTGATTTCAATGTTTTCGAGGACTTAAGGTTTTAATCAAGTGTGTGATTGACTATATATATATATATATATAAGAAAATGATCTAGTTTTATAACTGATTTTACAGTGGGGTTAGTATGTTCTTATACTATTTTTCTAAAGCTTTGTTTTTGGTCCACTTACCCTTCTAATGTTTTGCGCCCCCAGGCAATAAGCGTGCACAGTGAGCCACCATCGGGCCGAGTCCATCTTCCGCCACCTCCCTTGACAACGCAGGGTCTTGTATAATTATTTTATACTTGTAATCTAATCTGTGTAGAGCTTTTATATTGCCCTAAAACACTTGTCTAACTGTTAGTATGTAAATTTTTGTATGCTGGCAGTTGGTGTATATTTTTATATGCATGGTTGACAGGTGTAAATCTTGGGTTTGGTCCGATTTCAGGGAAGACTCTGCTAAATTTTTCAATAGAAGTCAACCCCAGTTTTTGTTGAAATTTTGATTAGAAGGGCAATTAGGTCTTTTGTGCCCGGCACTTGCTAGGTGTCGGACACGCACAAGGTCCGGCTTGGATTCCAAAGTGGAATTTGGGTCGGGTCTTGTCATAATGGGTTCAATTCAGAGTTAAAATGAAGAAGTTATAATCTATGGAAGTATAATCTCTCTCTCTCTCCTCTCTCTCTCCCTCTCTCACACACACACATTTTCTCTCTCCTCTCTCAACTATCTCTTTCTCTCCTTTGCGAAAACAGACCGGCCACTTTGGCCGACGTTTTCTCCTCCGTCCGACCATAGCCAATGACGCCACAACCCACAAAATGTTTGTCACTTCCTCCTTTGCACATCCATACCCATTTCCACCTTTGAAACTCCAAGATTGGTCGTGATTTTATACTGAAACCGAGCCAAAACCCTCATTCGTCACCGGTTGTGTTTGTGCAATTTCTGGCGATTCCGGTGGCCAAAATCGTTGAACCAGGTATGAAACTTCATCCTCTCACCTTGCTCTACCTGTCTATGTGCTTGGTTTGGGTTAATTTGAGTTTTTAGAGATCAATTTCTAACCCCCAATTATGTTGACGGTTTTGGCTTCGATCCGGCTAATTCTGGTCAATTTTTGGTCATGGTCCAAGAACAAAAGTTGATCCCTAGGTAGTCTGATTCTTATGGTATAGGCATTGATCGGTGATTTGGAGTTTTCCAGTCGCCGAAACTTCGGGACGTGTTCAGTAGACTTTGTTGGACCTATAGGAACTTTCGAATCAGAAATCGGAGGTCGTGGGCCCCGCAGGCCCGTTGAAGTTTGATCGCTCAGTTGACCTTGAGTCTTCCGAGACCGTCTCATCCTTCAGGAAGTATTAGAATTACCTTATAACTTTCTTAAAGGTTGTGCACACTTTGAGACTTAGGAACTAGAGTTCTGAGTTAAAGTTTGTTGTTGGGTACGTTTATTAATTAAGCCCATTTATTCTCTCGAACTAGGTACTCTTGCTTCGCGTACTCAAGAGGAAGAGCTCTCTCAAGATTGCGCAGCATTGGACCTGTAGTAAGTGGACATTTGTTTTTAAATGTGCATTATTTTTCAAATATGGAATTGCTTGCATAAATGTGATTTGATTGGAAATCGGTTTGTTTGGGTTAATGTGTAAGACCCGTGTCTTGGGGAAACAAGAATGGTGAGCAATCCCACATCGCTTAGGGAGGGAAATGTGAAGTGCTTAAATGTGTGGGCACTTCTCTTCTTAGCACGAGGCCTTTTGGGAGCTCACTGGCTTCGGATTCTTAGGAACTCTAAAGTTAAGCGAGTTGGGGGTTAGAGCAATCCCAGGATGGGTGACCCACCGGGAAGTTGCTCGTGAGCTCCCAGAAACAAAACCGTGAGGGCAGAGAGGGGGGCCCAAAGCGGACAATATCGTGCTAGGGGAGTCGGGTCGTGACATAATGAGGTTATGAGATTTTATTATCGGGCTAGTCTTGGATTTTACAATGTATATGGGATTTCAAGGGATTATTATTTTAATATTATTATTATTATTAAAGTATATGGATGTGGGTTTCGGACTTTGGTGATTTTGGATTTGGGTGATATTGGGTTTGTTTATGAAATTTGAACAAGGGATTTTGGTTTATTGGGATTTTGATATTTTTATCATTGTCTTATGAGATTTCCGGTGTTGATAATATCGGTTAAGTTATGAATTTTATATATTGAATATTATTGTTTCAGCTATGACATTATCGGGATGTTTATATATATGGGTTTGGGTACCTTTGATATTTGGAAATTGAATTTGAGAGTGTGTTATATTTTACTATTTATATTAGTTTATGAAAGTGGATTTTGGATCTTGGCAACGACACGCCATTATATGTACGTCCCCTATTACTGTTACTCTAGATATTTTAGACATACGGTAACTCTTCGGAGGTGTATCGGGAACTAGGCATCCTTGACTGGGTGTATCGAAGGCCTTGATGGGCTGTCTACGTGCGTATGACTCATTTCAGCCGCACGTGTATTGAGGATTCTACCGTGCATGTCTAGGGAGCAATAGTCCCCAATTTGGACTGCTCATTCCCTAGCCACATGAGTATTGAGGATTTCGCACATGTGGTCTAGTCAAACAATTCTCGTATTGGATTGTTTCCCCTAGTACATATGATGATGCATTTATTTGGGCGTATGTATATATATTATATATATGTATGTATGTATACGGGTATATAGGTGGATTTACTTTCCAAGTTTTGAGGTTTCTTGAGCATGTGCATTGAGACTACTCTGCATAAGTATGAATATTTGAATGGAGTTTGGGTTTGAGATTGGATATTGGGAATTATTGGGCAAATTGTATTCTTGCAAGGGTTTGGTTAAGAGAAAAGGATTTTTTGGGTTTTGTTGATTATATTTTATATTAACGGGATTACTTTGGAAGTTTCAATTTTACGGTTTTTACAATAAGGAATGAATAAATGACGTTTTCCAATAATTTGAGGAGTATTAATTAAATAAGTTTTCCTTATCGTATCTCTTGATGTAAGTATATTGAATTGAATTATTTTCAAGTATCTTAAGGTATACTGTACGTATACCAAAGGATTTTGTTGCATAGTTTTTTTTTGGCATTATTTTTCTAAAACGGAGGGGTGTAATATATTTTGAAATTAATTTATGTTTAAAGTTTTGTTTTCGTCCACTCACATTTTTTTGTTTTTGCCCCCCCCAGTTCCTAGATATCCAAGGTCGAGGACATCACCGCTGTCCGCACTGTAGGAATTCCTCATTTATCTTTCCTACTTTACTTTCCTCTGGTTGTAAACTAAATCTTTAGTTGCTCTGCTTGCTTGTTTTGAGTTTTGGTTGAGAGTGTGAAGCCTTTGGATTAGTCTTAACTGTTGTGTGTGCCTTTACCTTGTGCATGCTGGAAGTTGGGTTGTTCTGGTGTTGTTTGCAGGGACTGTAATTTGGGAATTATCCTAGTTATAGGGGAGATTTTGCCGAAATTTCGGTAACAATCGATTTGTCTATCCGTTTAAATTAGGGCTAAAGGGCTTTTTAGTAAAGTGGGTCCGACATCAGTTAGTTGTCGGACGGGAAGCAGAGTTCGTCATGAATTCCAAGAGGGAATATGGGACGGGTCCTGTCATAACTTCCCATATGTAAATACAAGCAAACTCAAGTGTCAAAATACATAAGTTGGCATCTCAAAAGGATAACCATCCTTCTTCCCCCTCTGATGCAGCCCATAGTTCATCATTAATATGGTCATCTTTAGACCTGGCAAACAGGGCGTTTTAGCGGGTTTCGGGTAGTTAACGGGTCAACCCATTTTCTTAACGGGTTGACACGAACACGACCCGTTAAGCTAACGGGTCAGAAATACTAGACCCAAACACGACCCGCACAAATTCGCGAATAACACGACACGACCCGTTATGGCTAATGGGTCATTTTTCACCCGTTTCACCCGCTTCACCTGCTTAACTCATTTCACCCATTTAAAAAATAAACAATATTTTTGCGGAAATTATTAAGTGAAAACACCTCAAATTTGAGATATAATACAAATAAACTGAAATCCTTAAATAAGTCTTGCACATTACACATTGGCAAACAAAAAATTCTTAGACAACATGAGTTTCAAATTAATCTCAATTGAAACAAGTTTTAAACAAAATGTCAAGGAGAAAAGGAATAAGTCTAGAGCCTCCTCCATGAACCTAATCTCAAAACTTCAATCCTCCATGAACATAATCTCAAAATTCCAATTTTCACCAATTATGCAATCTCTGTGAGATAAAAAAACATAATAGACAAAAATGAGAAAATAACATTAAATTATGGAGGGATACAATATGAATAAAATATTAATTATTTATAGTTACCTTTCATCAATCATCAAGGGAAATACTATTGGAAAATTGTCCCGATCTAGTCTTCTCACAAGTAAGATTGAAGATATCTTCAGTAAGGCTTTCCACTTCTGCACTTCCTTCATCTATTGCTAAGCATAAAAAAAACAAAACTTACAAAGAATTCACATGATGGAAAAACATAAAAGAAAAAAACAGCTACTAGTGTTAAGTTATATAAATACCTCCATTTCCAAAAAGCCAATCTCAAGTGCACAACAAAGCTTGAACAGTTTCTGGTAATAATGAACTACGATATTGATGTAATACACTACCGCCAATACTAAAAGCCGATTCTGATGCAACGGTAGAAATGGGAATTGTTAACACATCCCGAGCTAACTGTGAAAGTATCGGATAATGAAAATGCTACATTTGCCACCAAGAAAGAACATCTCTATCTTGCTTTCTATCTAGTCTTTCCTCATCTAAATACTTGTGCAT